>JAAMPD010001795.1:0-20331 GCA_025266255.1 Trissolcus basalis | reverse complement strand
GTTTAAATAATTGTTTTTAGGAAAAATAATTGCATATTCGGATTCCTGAGTCCAAGACAGTCTCCGGAAACCTATTTTTGTGATGTGCAAATTTTCGTGCAAAAAACGTTCCGAACTTTAGCTCTATTATAATTGTAAGATTCTGATTGGTCACTCGTTTTTCTCATATAAAAAAATTTAGTTAATTTTAATGATTTTGAATGATTTTATAGCGGAAATGAAATCGTTCAGTATTAAATTAAATGGCATGTTTAAAAAGTTGTATAATTTCTGATTTTAATGCTAAAAAATTTGTTTTCTCAAATTCCTGCGGACGTTAGGTACGAATCCATTAGATAGAATGGCATTATGACAGTTGACATCTGTCAAAATCGAATCAATTAATGCTGTCTGTCAAAAATATGTTTTATTATATCTGATTTCTTAGTATTACAATCGCTTTATTATTTTATTTATTAATTACAAGATAGATTTCATTGTGTTTGGATACTGTTTTCTATGCTCAGCAACAACTCTGAATAAAACTTGTTTTTGTTCCTCATTTCGTGTAACTGATGAATTAAATTTTGTATCTAACGCGACAGCTCTTTCAGCAGCATCATTTACCACTTTCAAACAGGATAAATAACTTTTGATCTCTTGATAATAACCGTTGGATTCCCACAACAAAGGATCAGTGTTGAGAAAATCGGTGCTTATTTCAAATCTTTCAAAAAGTTTCATATATTTATATATTTTTAATGAATATACTGCTTTCGACATCCATCTCGCATGGTGCATTGCACCAGGTGTTCGAAAATGATAATTGTCTGAAGGTGTCTCTCCCAGAAAACAAATCGTTAAATCCAGAAGCTCTTTATAGTCGTTCCTCGAGAAATATTTCTATTAAAACAAAGTTATTTATGTAAATATAGAATAATAAATGCAAACATGTCATCACTGCATAATGTTTTGTTGAAAGTTATTCAAAAAATTTGAGCGATAAAATTAATAAATTTCTAAAAAAAATAATTCATTTCTAATGATTTTAATTAAGTTTAATTACTTTTAATTTTTTCTACTTGTCAATTCGTTCAAAATAATAGAGACTCAATTTTTCGAAATAACTATTAATCAAACTTTCTCACCAGTAAATTAATATTATATACCTGTTTTTGCTCCGAAACAAAAGCGAGAACGTCTTCTTTGATCGGTTCCAAGGCTCTCGAAACGATCGAATCAGCTGTGCCTGGCAAATGTTTTGTCGTGTCAATAGTTTTCCAGCTCTTTTGGAATTTTTTAAATAATGCAACATCAGGTCCAGACGTTGTTAGTTTCAGGCCTTTTTCAAATACGTTCCGCAAAATGAGCTCGTGTATGTGGTGCCGACATAGCAGCAGCAACAATTCTCGGCCTAGTTTTTGTTCAAGAAGAATGCATGTGCCGTTCCGGAGTCCTAAAATATATCAACTCCTTAATACAAGTCCATCATTCGAAAACGATATATACATTGATAATAACAGCTAAGAATCATACCCGTATTGACAGCAGTGGTGTCAAATGACAATGTTTTGATGTAAGTTGTTAAGTTCCATTGAAGGATTGTATTGTATATTACTTCAGCTTGTGCAATTCCTGTGTCAGACTCTAATTTAGGTAGGCCCTGCTCTACCGTTGATCCGGCCGTTCTGGGACGTTCGCGGCTCATCTCGGGCTGCTGAGTACGTCCTAGAATTTCTAGAGGAAACAAAAGAAAAGAATGCGCCTCCCGAGCTGAAAAAGTTAAAGTGCGTCAGTGCCTGAAATATGGTACAAAAAGTGTCTCTGGTCGAGCTGGTACTGCCTGTTTTGCTATCAAAACGTCGGGTATATAAAAAAAGTTAGCCCTTGCATCTCTCAATTTATATAATCATATGATCGCTCGTGAAAAACTCTTTTGGAGCAAGTCCAGAGAGGCGTGATTGGCGCCCCTTTAGGCGCTCCCGAGCGCATACGAAACGCCACGTTACAACTCCCCCGGGCTTAGAGGGAAAATGCCCTATATGACCGGACATTCGCGACGCGAGATCAGTGCGTCACCAGCTTGACCAGTGACAGTTACATCCCTAGACGGACAACATAAGGACGGACAGTATTATACGTAAACATGAAACATTTCTAATAAATATGAGGAGACAAAACAAAAGACAAAAATTTTTACCCTCGCTCTTTATTGAGTGGCCAACTCAAGCAAAAAATACAATAAAATAAAAAAATACAAAAATAATACAAAATTATTGCCTAGAGGCGGTCAAATAAAAAGAATATAAAGAAAATAAAAAAGAAGAGGGAGAAAGAGAAGAAAAAGAGAAGTTAGGCCAATGAGTGCCCGAGGGGGAGGGACTGGGGAGTAATCTTTACCCAGCCCTCTACTCACTGGTGGGGAGTATGTGAGCAGGGTCACAGCGATAACAGGAGCCTGTGACTTGGCCCTGCTTCCCACACTTCTGGCAGTGTCGCTTGCCCGGGAAGTCCGGGTACGGGCACCGGGCACTGAGATGCCCCCGGTCGCCACACTTCCAGCAACGTCGCTGTGCGACCGGGGGTGGATCGCACAGGTATTCGCGGTTACCCCGCCAAACGGTTCGCGGCTCGGTGCTGTGCCCGGGTTCTCGGGCGGGCGTCATTGTTCGAGACCGTTGACGGGGGGAGCTCGCCGGCTCGGGACGGTCGTACGACCGGGACCGTTGGCGCCGTGGTGGGGTCGGCGATCTCCTCACCGGGATAGGGCTCCCGGGTTTCGGTTGGGCTTCCGGCACCCTGATGGTGAACCGGACCCTCGGTCCGGCCTCTTCCGGCTCGGCCTCGGCTAGTTGAGGTGCCTGGCACGGACAACGAGGGCGCTCCGGACTCACCACCTTGAGGAACCGGAAGTCCTCTTCCAGTGAGGCCGGTGGAGCGCGGCGGTCGTCCTCGCCGCTTCTTGCGGGGCCTTCCCGGTCCTCTTCGGAGGGGTGGTTCTCCGGCAGGTTCTTCCGGAGGAAGGGGAACTTCCGGAGCACTGCCTCCGAATAGCGTGGCTTCTCGGCGTGGTCGTCCGCGACCACGTCTTGGGGCTTCGGCGACTTCGGAGCTGGGCTGGGCCCTTGCGGACGTCGGGGACGAGGTTTCGGTGGAGGGGGAAGGGGCACCACCAACAGACCCCTCTGGGACGTGGCTCCGTCCAGGCTCGAGGGAAGAGGAGGGGAACTCGAAGTTGCACCTGGATCTGGAACCTCTCTTCCCTCGGCTCTGCCGAAGCGGTGGGGAAACTTCTCCTCCACTGTCATCGCCGCCTTCCTGGCCTCCAGGGCTCGTACGATGGGGTGGAGTGGTTCCGGAGGCTTCACCTCCTCTACTCCTATCGGTGGCACGAAATCGCCCGGGTCGTACCGGCGACTTTTGCGGTGAATCACTCGAACCATCTGAAAAAGATTTTAGATGAGCTATATGCCATTTACCTACTGATTTGCCCTTCTCGTCTATCAAGTCATATACGACGAAAGAAAATCGCTGCTTGACGAGTAAGGGCCCTATGAATCTTTTACATAGTTTTGCGCTGCGATTGTCTGCTGCGGAGGACAGGACTTTGTTAATTCGCCAAACACGATCCCCTACTTTAAACCCAGTGGCTTTCTTGCCCTCATTATAATATTGAGCTTGTCTGAGCGCGGATTCACCGCGATTAATTACCGTAAAATGATATCCCTCTAAGAAGCGACGAAACTTGCGTATTGCCCAGATGACCGCAAGACACTCCTTTTCAGTGACGGTGTAATTTTTTTCGGCTTTACTCATAGCGAATGCTATCACACGTTCTTGCCCTTCCAACGTTTGCGTTAAGACGGCCCCGAGGCCATAATAACTCGCGTCCGTTTGTAAGACGAACGGTTGACTAAAATCCGGACAAGCTAAAATAAGTGCGTGAGTTGATTCCAACTTAACATCTTCAAAGGCTCTTTGCTGGTCTGGGCCCCAGTGCCAACTCTTGCCTGTGCGAAGTAAAACTAACAAATCTTCAACACGTCCCGAAAAGTTGCTAATAAAACGACGATACCATGATACCATACCTAAAAATCTTCTTAGTTGCTTTAATCTATCCGGAACCAGGTAATTTACGATTGGCTTTATTTTTTTAGTATCTATTCCAACCCGTCTAAATTTACAACGAACCTTAGATATTTGACTTTGTTAACACAAAAGTGACTTTTCTCTTTATTTATTGTTAACCCCGCGGCTTGAATTCTTCCAAAAACCTTTCCTAGTTGTACCATATGTTCTTCAAATGTTTCTGTGACGATAATAATATCGTCCAGATAACAAAACACATAAGGTTCTAATTCAGCGCCTATGAGCCGGTCCATAAGACGCTGAAAAGTGGCTGAAGCATTCGTTAAACCGAAGACCATCCTAACAAAATGAAAAAGACCACGACCAGGAACTGTAAATGCAGTCAGCTTTTTACTTTCCTCATCTTAAGGGATTTAGAAATAAGCTTGACTAAGATCTAAAGTTGTTTTATATTTTGCAGTACCTAACCTGTCGATCGATTGAAAATCGATTGAATTTTTGGGAGTGGGTAAGCATCCTTTTTAGTGGCTTCATTCAATTTTCTACAATCCACACAAAAACAATATTAACGATCACTCTTTTCAACCATAACGACTGGACTTGCCCAGTCGCTATCTAAAGGCTCTATGATTCCGTTCGCTAACATCTTTTCCACTTCTTCGTACATCTTTTCTCTGATCTTCGGGGAAACCGCGTATGCACTTTGTTTAACAGCTGGGCTGTCTCCTATATCTATGTGGTGCGTGACCAGATCGAAAATTCGATCTGGTCGAATTGAATTTTCTCCAAACGCGGTTGAATTTAATCGCGACATTACTCTCCACGGCCTATCTTCAGTTTTATCCCTTATATTCGGCTCATTCACGTCGACCCGGTCATCGAATCGTAAGTGTCGGCGCGGAATTTCTTTTTCGGGTCGTGCGCACTGTGTCACCTCGGCGAGGTTAACTGGCGCCGAATTTGAACGGAGCTCTGATTCGCGATTCGATCCGACCGAAGTTTTACCCGCACGACGCGACCTGTTTTCATCATCACTTTCGTCCCCGTAATCGAGATCTTCCTCGAGCAACACGTCCGAAAGTCCCAAAACTTCCTGTTCGAAATAACGTGTCAACCGCGAAATCACTTCACTAAACGACCCGTTTGAATTTAAACCGAGTTTCTGCGCGAAATGCAATATATCCCAAATATTGCTTTTTTCAAGCCAAAGCTTGACGGACTCGACACTTTCATGAGCTTTCAGCTCATTCAAACTAATCATTTTACCTGATGTTTTTAGCAACTCTTCGAAAAAATGAAAATATCCCCTCGAGTTGACAGCTCAACCTCAGCCTCGAAATCGCAGCCTCAGACAATCGCAACAGCGAAAACAACGTGAAACAATCCTAAAAAAAGTGGCAAAATCAGTTTACCAAACTTTGAATAATATTTGAAAATATTCTGAGTTATTATTTCTACCGTTGAAGTGGCCAAAACAGTCTGAATGAGTGGCCAAAGAAAAAAAACAGACTCAAAAAAATGTAAACAAACCGACAAAGTGAACGCAGAAAATCTTATTGAAAGAAAAATCGAAATTTTGGTTACTCTGATTGCACACTTCTCGCCTACCGAACACTTAAACACCAATGTTCAACAATTTCGCTAAATTCGGCACAAATCCGCCGAAAAACAACAATTCCACGGGGAAAATCAACGGAGCGCACGTTTTCGTCACGGAATCGTCGACACGAGTGGATTCAGACGGCTTCGGGGAGCCGAACACCACCGAAGAGCGCGAGCCAATTAAATCACTCGCCTTTCCGCTGTCGACTCGTGCGAGTCGAGCGCGCCGCCGAACAGCTATCCTTGTCTACCCCACACTATACTTTCTTTTCACTTTTCGGCTGTCAAACGCCGTTCAAAATTTGATGAATGCTTCTCTTTCTTTTCAGGTATTAAATTAAATAAATAAAGAGGTGATGTCAATAAGATGAAAGGAATAAATAAATAACTTAATTGATAAGAAATAAATAAATAAATAAATAAATAAAGTGACCGTCAAAGAAATAAAATAAAATCAAAATATAAAATTGAAATTGAAATTTCTAGGCAAACTGTTTTGAAAATAGGGCGGTTGAACTCAATTGAACCGTTCGTTCATTGACCTGAGTTCAAATTATTGTCAACACACTAAAAGTAATATAAAACGGACAATTAAATAAGAACATACAAAACAAATTAAAAACAAGAAATTGAGTTGGCACATTCAAATTTGAAATTTAGATCTCTTTTGGGAAATTTTATAAAACCTTATTTTGAACCCAATTGGAGAAAAATGTAACCCTTTCTTTTCAGGGCCCCACGTTGGGCGCCAATTTGTAACGTAGTCAGTGCTACGGTGTAGATCTTTTGAGTTTTAAAAAAGCTAACTTATTTTGCTGAAAATATTGTTGAGCGCCAGGTTGCTTAAGGCAACCAATTCCGGTTAACTAAAGGTATAAGCTGAGAACAGTTTAATCGCGTTGCAGGCTATTTTTAAAACGGTTGGACGGACAAACACAAATTGAAATGATAACGCTGTTAAGTCCAATCGACCTTTTCTGTTTCATTCTACGTTAATTAAAATAATAAAAAAATACAAAAGAGAAAAAGACCGAACATGTGAATTATAAAATTGAGAGAGCTATTGTCGAATATGAATAAAATAGAAGTCGAAAATATAAAATTTAGTCGGTTAATTAAAAGTTCAAATATAAGTCGATTTAAAATCATAAAATTATGGTGACCTGAAAAGTGGCACTCCGATGAGTGACCGTTAGTTTGACTCTATATACGATTTTTGAATAGGGCTAAATTACAAGTTTTCTACAAGTGACTGAGAGAAATAAAGCGAGATCTGAATTTTTGACACTGAAATAGCGAAGGCAAACCTTTCGACAACTTCTCCACAGGACCCTGGTCCCTGGTAACGCACTAACACTTTACTTTAACTTTAATAAAAATACAAAAAAACTAGAAAACGTAACTCGACGTCGGCGCCGTTGTGTCTCGGGAGGTCCAGAGGAAGAGGAGGAGGGCGGCTCTGCGGCGACTTTTATAGCCGCCTCCCCACCTGGAACGCAACGCTGATAACCCGCCCAAAACTTGCGTTTTGGGCCCTTGAGAAGATGGCTCTGTAGGGCGGCTGCCCCCTTATCACCTCGGTCGATAACGGCGAGCGTAGGCCCTGCTCTACCGTTGATCCGGCCGTTCTGGGACGTTTCCGGCTCATCTCGGGCTGCTGAGTACGTCCTAGGATTTCTAGAGAAAACAAAAGAAAAGAATGCGCCTCCCGAGCTGAAAAAGTTAAAGTGCGTCAGTGCCTGAAATATGGTACAAAAAGTGTCTCTGGTCGAGCTGGTAGTGCCTGTTTAGCTATCAAAACGTCGGTTTTATAAAAAAAGTTAGCCCTTGCATCTCTCAATTTATATAATCATATGATCGCTCGTAAAAAACTCTTTTGGAGCAAGTCCAGAGAGGCCTGATTGGCTCCCCCTCTGGCGCTCCCGAGCGCATACGAAACGCCACGTTACAAAGTCATGCAAAAATATATGAAGATGAGTACCTCATATATACGCAAAAAAACGAAAAACAATGTTAGATAAGGGCATCAGTCGAAAAAGTATTTCACCGCTACAAACTGATTTCAAAAATGATCTGACTGAAGTTTAGCTAGAAAACATGTTGCCAATGAGCATCGTTGAAAGATCGAGCTTTATGAAAATGATTGACGGTAAATCACTAGTCTGTGGTGTCCTAGGTATCATAATTATTTGAAATAATCATAATATTCATGATATGATTTATTTTAGGTATTCAAGTAGGTCGGAAAAAAAACAAATCGTTCATCTCAGCGAAAGATTGTGTTGGTGACCGGGCAGGCAAACCAGGGCCAAAACCGTTTGAAATTGTTTGAAATTTGATTGTTTCAAATAAACAACTTTTGCTAATGGATTGTTTATTTATTTTGATTAGGCGCAAAAACCGGTTGCCCCCTTCCTGGCCGGAACTTAACATATAAATACGGGTTGCAACCCGGGGGAGACTGACAGTTATTATTTATCACGCGCTTTTACACGGACATCGCGTTACATTTAATTCGCTTTATAGTGGTGAAAAGGTTCTCGATTCAATTTGTTGGTTGTTGTTTTGTGTTGGGTTTCTCTGCTGGCTTGATCTCTGCATCGAATCATCGCCCTCAACTAGCTGTTCTCGAATTATCAACCGAGTGAGCCCATTCCGATTCTTTTTTTAAATCACTTTGTTTCAATTTATGAATACTCCATTTTTGTATCAACTGATTCCCATTCAGTGCATAATCGTGAATTTATGTTGAGGCAAACGCGACATTTTCATTATTAAATCTAGTTAATGAGTTGTATCTCAAAATAGGACAGGAGTTGTATCTCCCCTCAATTGAGAATTGTTCATCTCGATTTGAGTTTAAATGTCTAAAAAGAGCGTCTTTTTCCATTCCTTTTCTTATTTCAATCAATTCGAACCTGCGGTGTTTATTGCCCGCATTTGTTGATTGATTGTTTTTTGAATTAAATCAATGCTTGTTGTGTTTATTTGATTTGAACATCTAACTTTAACGTCAAATTTCAAATGCATCATTGACTGAATTCAAATCAAAAATAGTCAAGGGTTAAGTTCGTTTTGCTCAACTTGTTTTCTTTATTGCAAAATTGTGCCTAATACAGCAATTTATGTGAAGTTAATTTTGAGTCTGATTTCTTCGATTTCTAATCTTTGCATTTACTCATAAACGCATCAACTAATCCATTAATTCACTGGCTACGTTATTTGTTATTTGCCAATTGAACGTCATGGAATTGTTTGATTGCATTGCAGTGAATTAAAGCCTCATAATCATCGATTTATAATAGGCATTTAATTCTGTAACATTCATTCGAAGCAATACCAAAATCAAAATAGTAAAGGGTTGTGTTTATTTTAAACCGACTTCATCGCTGTATTAGGTCAATACTTTAGCATCGACGCGGTCAAAATTTAATCGGCAGCGTCTGCCTTATTACCAAACATTTTCATTCTCGGGTTTGTTTCAAACGTTCGTATTGAAACGAATTTTGGATTTGTCATCCCAACTGTTATTCCTGTGCATGGCGACGTCGGTAACGACGTTCACTTCTCCACCGTTTGAGCTCGGATTAAATTAGAAATTCTACTTTTCAATTTGTTATGTGATCTCGCACAGATTGTACAAAAAATTGAAGCAAGTTTTTAGAACAAACTTCTCACTTTCAAGGAAAATTTAGATAAAGTGGAATGTGTTCGTAGCACTGCAAATGTCTGAAGTACCTCATCTCATCGATTCTTGGGAGTGACGCTTTATTGGGTATGATAGTTGTTATTTGAAATAACATTTTTCAGAAACACTGTACTCAGATACTTTTGTGTGTACAGATCGATTCACATCTATGAAAAGAAAGTCGGTAGCGGTCACGTGCCGTAGATTTGCGAGAACACATTTCTATGACCGCATAGCTAAAATGCTCAACAAGATTTATACAAGTTTGGGTCTCAATGCTGACAAAATTGTGGCTGTCAGCATGGTCAATGGCTCAAATTTCGTTAACACTAGAAGGACGGGAAAATGCTACTTGACAAGAAGAACAAACAGATCATTTTGACCCTAAGATAGTAAATTCATGCAAAAACAATAATGAAGTGTGCTGGTTTTGAGTTCTTATGATATATTTATATATTCTTGAAATTATTTAGACATTTTTTATTATATCTGTTATAAGTCATCCATTAATACTAGAAAAATGGGACGATGCTACCTGACAAGAAGGACGGACGAGTCATTTTGACCCAAAAATACTAATTCATGCAAAAATGAAGATAAAGTGTGTTAATTTTGAGTTTCTATGATATATTTATATATTCTTGACATTATCTAAACATTTGTAATGTTATATGTTGAAAATCATCAATTGAACAGAACAATTTTTTTACTTTCGATTCAGAAAAAGCAAAATCACTGAACGAAAGAAGTGAACAATGTTACTCGAAGTAATAATTATCCATCACAAACGCCTCTTCTGATATGTGCGCTATGTAAATTTAAATATTCGAATAATTAAAATTTCACAGATGATGTCATTCTTGAAATAGTTTTTTACAAATAGTTTCGTCGTTCAATATATGCATGATTAATGGATACAATATTCAATTTATGACTAAAATTACTATATACTAATTGTTTATTCAAATAATCTACTAGTTTTAATCATAATATGTATTAGAAATGTTATTATAAATATTCACTATGCATTTACTATGTTTTTTGGATAGTGATTTAATGAATCAATACTTGCACTCTAGGGCTTTTAGACCCTCTTAGAACTCCCCGTAGAGCCCATTTGCTCTAAGCGGTTTTTTTAAATTAAATTCCTATTTTTGGAGATTTTATGTTTATGTAAGGTCAGATATTAATGTTAACACCATTTTTATACATTATTTGTTCATAATATTCATCAATTCATAACATTTCGAACATAAATATTGATGACTACAAAATTATGTTTCGAGTCAGTTAACAATAACAGAAAATGTCTCCTTTGTAATATAATTCCAATAAACAATAACTAAAACATGAATATTTAATAAATGAACTTATTGCTTTCCACAATTCTAGCATTTGAACAAACTTTTTTTCACGGCACAGCAAAACAAGTGATAACATGAATGTTATCATCCACTCTTATGTAAGAATAAATTTCACGTTTAATTTTTAACACAAAATTCAAATAAATATATATTCTTCATAAAAAATTAACATATTTCTGGTCTAAATTGAATTTTATTCATGAACAGATGTTATTTTCATTATTTGTTCATAATAACATTAATCTTCCGTTGCGCGCGCCGTGTACTGAATACACGCGCAATGATTATTGGTTCAAAAAAGCTATTAGAACTTATAAAATTGCAAAAAACTATTTATGTATCTTTTTCATTACTCTTCATCTTTCATTTAGGCATACATTTTTCATATTTTGCCGCGTGGAACCTAAAAAAAATACCGTAAACAATTATTGGTGCACTGAAGTGTGCGCTGTTTACTAGAACCGCCCAGTTTTCAAGTTACAAATAACAACACTTATCATAGTTATGAACAGTTTACTGTTGAATTGAGTATATTTATACAAAATGACTGTGCATAAATATCATTTATTCATCATAACTTATAAGTTATAGTTAACTTTTTCATTGAAATGATATTCATTCGAAAATAAATATAGTTTATCGATTTTGGTAATATAAATCTCAAATATTATTATATAACCAAACATTTTATATGGTTTCAAGTCATTTTATGGCCTTTTATAGATAATGATATGTTTCTTGGACTATAAAGTATCAACATTTCTTTTTTCAGTTTAAAATGAAGAGTTGAAATTGCTCTTACTTTCATTTACTTAATTTTATTTATTTATGATAAACGTTGTAAAATTCATTCATTTCAACATAATCAATATTGATTTTCGTTGATGAAACATTCTAGAAGTTATATCTGCAGTTTCTATGAAATTCAAACTAAAATTACTACGAAAAGTATATCGTGTACTGAATACACGGCGCGCGCAACCGCCAGCAAGAGTCAGCATTAAGTTACAATTGGCAGTTGTCATGGATCACGAAACTTACACGGTCACTTAAAAAAAAGAGAGTTATGTTGGCATCTTTGAACAAGGCACTCAAAAAACCAACGGTTGTACGCTGGAATTCTCTTTTTGATGCAGTGTCACAAATATTGTCTCTGAAAAAAAATCAAAAAGTATAGTCTCAACACAAAAATGAGGAATCGTAATAAAGATTTCGACTTTAATTACCTTGTAATATACACGAAATGCCTGAGACCTGTTTGTGAGTCAATCAATAAGCTGCAAGGAAAACTTTTGTGTTATTACGGTTACTTTCTGCCTTGTCTTGTCTCACTGAATATATGGATTCCACGGTTCCAAATGACCAGAGAAAAATTCTAGATTTGCTGTTGTTCTCTTTGAACTCGGTTTAGGTGTAACGTAAGACAAGTGTTCACCTACAAGAGGGTTTCTCTTTTCACCCGCCACTCTCTATTAACTTGTCTATCCATAATCCAGTTAGAAGTTCCTACAAACGCAAGTCCTGGAAAAACTTCAAGTTAGCTGACTATCATCTCATCACCTCGGCCCTGAATTACGTTGACTGGGATACTCTCAGACAGTTTGACATGAATGCTGCTGTCAAGTTTTTCACTGATAACCTGCAAAAAATTGTAGACGACTTAGTTTCTACGAAGTCTGTGGTATGTGAATCTTTTTCTATCTAGTTTGACAAAAAACTCAAGATTAAAATACGGCAAAAAAGGTAGCTTACACTGCCTTCAAGAGATCGGGAAATCCTTCTACCCAACTTGAGTTTCTGCAACTGCGTCTAGAGGTAGCCAACTACTCGGACTTTTTATACAGGCAATATTTAAACAAGGTTGGGTCAGCCGTTTCGTCGAATGTGAAATATTTCTTTAGGTACGTAGGAAACCTGAGAAGATTTCCTGCATTACCACCTACTATGTACCTAGACGACTGTTCTTTAACCTCGCCTGATGAGATTAGCTTCATGTTTCCCGCATTATTCTAATCTGTCTTCAGAGTCAACCCTGTGGCCTCTCAACCTGGCTCCCACTGCATCTCATGCACTTTTAACATCACGGATATTCCGCTCCAACTCGCTGAAATTTTCGAGGTTCTCTTCGTCTTCGTCGTATCTGCAGAACCTGGATTTGGCGGGATCCTTAACCGGTTCCTCAGGGAAGCACGCTATGCTTTAGCCAGGCCTCTATGGATCCTGTTTGAGAAGTCGCTTCAGTCTGGCATTTTTCAAGTCAGTTAGAAGACGAGTCACATACAACCGATCCACAAGGCCGGGGACAAGACTAACATCAAAAACTACCGCCTGATCACCCTCATCAGTGCGATCCCGAAGTTTTTTGAAAAAGTCGTGACCAACAAGTTAGAGCCCTAAATCAACTCCATCCAAGCCGACAAACAACATCGTTTGCACTCCGGTAGATCAACTTTCACCAACCTGGTTCTCCTGAACGACTACATTTTTTGTTATCTTGACGTAAATAAGCAGATTGACGTGATCTACACGGACTTTGCTAAGGCATTCGACAGAGTCGATCACCAGATTTCACTGCTGGAGTTAAAAGCTATTGGTTTCGGAGGGCCACTCCTAGCGTGGATTCGCTCATCCCTCTCTGACCGCAGCTATTCGATTGGTATTGATGGCTTGCCTGCTACCTTCTACTCTGCTGCATCAGGTGTACCTCAGGGCTCTCATCTCGGTCCGATGCTTTTCAACCTTTTCATCAACGACCTTTCAGCTGTTTTTAAGTCCAGTCACACACTGTTTTATGATGACGATGCGAAGCTCTATTGCTCCATCGACTAAAATGATGAGGCAGCTTTGCTCCAAGATAATCTAAATTGGCTGGCTGACTGGTGCTCCAACAATGGACCCAAGCTGAATGTAGCGAAATGTAATGTCATGCAATTCGCGCGAAAGAAATATACACTCAGATTTAGGTATATCATCCACGAAGAACCTATTGCACACTGTGAAAACTTTGTTGATCTGGGAGTAAGGTACTCATCAAATGGCTCCTTTAACTCTCACATCAACTGAAGGCACCTAGGACCCTAGGTTTCATATCCAGGAACCCCAAGGACTGTGGGTCACCATTCACAGTTAAGACGGTATACACTCCGCTATTCAGGCCCATACTTAAGTGCGAAACAGTGGTTTGGTCGCCATACATAGATAGTGCAATATCTTCCATCGAATCCGTCTAACATAAGGTTCTGAGAATGTTTCTGAATATAACGTTCGAAAATAATTGTACAATGTCTTCAATCGATCACGAAAACTCGTTCGCATTATTTCTCTCGAATCTTTATACTTTGCAAACTCGCCGTCAAATTGATGAGATGTTATTTTCACATTCAATTGTAAACAGCCGTACTGTTTGTGTTGATATTTTCAACATTTTCAACTGTAATATTCCGTCACGTACTATTCGTCGTACTGTTCAACACTAGAACTACCGGCTTTTTCATATACTTAAAACTACCAAAAGCGTGAAATTTACGCATCGGTGAAATTTCAGTGTTTCGTTAATTTTAATTGAAGTTTTTCATTATATATTGTTAATGAACATTGATCATTCATAATATTACATGTAAATGAATAATTCATCATGGTTCATAATATGTTTTTATTAATATTTTGTGGATTTTTTTGAAAGGAAATCGTTGATTCTTTCCATTCTGACAAATTTTTTAAATTTTCAAGGGGACCGTCCGGTAAAATAGCTATCTTTGGATTAGCTCAATGGATTTTGATGAAAATTAGAGGGCCGATACTCATCAATGTATAGAAACTAAAAATTAATTCACTTGTTGATGAAAAATGATCGTTAACATTGTTTTTGTCAATAAACAATCGGAATAAGGGTATTTTCAGAAAGTTTCTTGTACTGCAGTTATTATTCGATTTCAATAAAAAACCCTGACAAAAATGTACCAAAACAACCTACAGTATGTATTTGTCTAACAGAAATTTAATATTTTAATATAACGTTTTTAAATTTTCAAAAATTGAAATTCTGTTCGACGAAGTTGTTCGATATTAATTTTTAAACATTCTTTACATTACTAGATTGAAATAAAAAAAATTGCGGTACAAGAAACTTTTTTAAAGTTGAAAAAATGCGAAAAATTAAGTTTTTGAGATAATTGAGTTTGAAGTTTGATGTTGTATTACACTGATTCTTCAGCATGCTCAAACTCTTATAATAATATTTGTTAACATTTTAACATGACTAAATTTAAAAATGTTGTTTTTGTTTGTTTATCAAGATTCTTCCGTTAATGCGTTTTTTTATACCTCGAAATTATTTATAATAACAGGTATTGATGTGGTGCGCTGTTCTGGTAAACAGAGATGCGAGCCTCTCCCGGGTCCAAGTTGACCCAAATAGCCTGTACTCACGTTCAATATGTTTAAGTAACCCTATCATTGTTACTTTCTTCGCTACCTACATCAAGGGTGATTTCTTAGAAAAATCCAACCACGTGGATGGTTAAGGCCATCCAGAAGAACTTGACCTCTACTCGACGAACGAAATAGTGCGTACGGGGAGCCACGGACAGGCGACATCTTCGAGGCCAATCCCCTCTCGGCATTGTCATCGGCCACGTTCAAATCATCGGGGCACTTAGAGCCGGTTTCTTAGTACCCCTCACATAGGACAGCCTACTTACTCAGACCGATACCTATGATGCAGCTTGGGTATACAGGTGGACACCAATAGACCTGTTACCATTAATCACTAGTTAGTACTTCATCTCAAGCGTTAGCTCGGGAACCGCAGGTTCGCTAAGCCTGTGGCAATAATTATTATAATTACCTCCCTACGAAATTATTAATAATAACAATATGAAGGCATTGAACTATTTCGATTAACGATTTGGATATTGGTAATATTTTCATAATTAATAATTGTAGGCAAAACAGTGTGCGCCACTGGGGTATTTTTTTCTAACTTGCACACCGTTGACAGAAATCTAAAAAAAAAAAAACATTCTAAATGTATATTTTACAGAATCCGACAACACTGCATTGAAATTAACACTACAGGCTATCCAAAACTGCGATTAAAAAATTCGTAAGAGAATTCGTATTTTATGCTAAAAATCACCCGACGGTCCCTTAACATGATAATTAATTTGAATAACTTGAAAGTTATTATTTTTAAAACGAATATTAGGAATAAAATTGATATTTCTATACGTGTTTAAGGATCACTTCTCACTTGTATCGTCGGTATTTGAATCCGAATCTGCTAATTGGAACAAATCATTCGAATCAATGTCCGAAACAACGAAATCACGATCCAACCCTTTTATTCGAGAATATTGCGGAGACTTTCGAGAAGCTGTCTTGGTCTAATTTTTAATTTACATGTCAATTCACACAACTGTTTGTTTCAGTTCACTGTAAAAATTTTTGGCGAACAATAATGCCACAGGATGTAAAGCGCTATCTTTGTTTTGGTGAAATTCGAACTAATATCAACTGAAAAATCAAATTATCATGGTTGAAATAATAGTTATTATTGTTTACAATGTTATTTTATAGTTTATTGATATTTTCGAATTCAAATCGACAATAACGAACTTATATACAGCGTGCGTAGAATTTACGCAAACGGTACTTCCAGGTATATATATTTTTTAAACTATCATGTTTATAAAAAAACAATCACACTACTTTAAAGTACGAAAAAATTAGTGAAAGTTACAAATTGTCATAACAATTCAACAATTGGTTGAAAAATAACAAGGGAAAAGTCGAAAATCGCGCTGCGTAGATTTTACGCGCTCTGTAGTTCTGGTGTTAACATTATTTATTACAAAACTTTGTCTGCTTCTATTAGTACTATTCCGCACCTTGCGGGATTGGAAAATTCTCTCTTACATTCGAGAGAGGAATTTTACATATCTTATTCTTCATTTGAAAAACTAGTCATTAGTCGTCTGTGATCACTTATTTATTTCTCTTCATTCATTTTTCATAGTATTCATTATTTATTCATGTATTGTTTATATTCATTAGACTATTCATTTTTTCTCTGAATATTGCTAAACATCAGCAGTTTTCATTTGTATTTTTCATTTTCATTTGAATGCAACAGTGGTGCTTGTAATTATTCTCTGCCTTTCAAATTCTTTTATTAATTCCCCACTGTATATTTGTAAATTTTGAGAATAAGTGCATAACTGTAGATGCTTATGATAAATAAATAATCAATAATGAATAAATGAATAGTTTCTTCATTTTTTGCGTATCAATGAAAAAACATTATATTTGGAAGTCATAAGACATTGTTACTAGTTGCGGCACGTGATTAGTTTCAGTTCCAGTTCAAAAGTAAACTTTACTACAGCAAGTCCTGCAGATGTTGTAATGATGATATTGACATTCAGCAATCCTAACAATTTTTTGCGGGCAGCTGTAGAAAATTTTAGTATTAGTAAATTTAATCTTTGATAAGCCTTTGTCACTTGACATAAGTTACATGATAGATTTGATAATTAATTTTAAAGATGCAGCAACATTTTATACTGCGGTTATGAGTGTGAATTGTATTTGTGCCAGTGAAAATTCTGAAAGCAGAAAACTTTGTACTGTAACCGTCTATTGTGCGCAACTTTGGTCAACCTTCGGTGTCTAAAAATGATCTGTTTCCTGTTATCTTCAGATTTAAAAAATCATTGTTTTAGAATTTAATGATAGAGAAAAAACGATTTCTTTGATAAATATATTCTGTACTAGCTGAAAACCCGTGATCTGCATTGGTATTTGCATCGCTGCACTTTAACTTGTTCCGTACAAGAATGTAAAATTTTGATATAGAAAAAAACGTTAAACTATCACGTTATAATTTCTATACCAAACATGACATAGTAATATATGATAACACACGTAAACATACAATTAATACACTCTGAAAATGATCAAATTGCAGTAAGCGCTATTTCTATTTGATGCTGATCGGATTGGAACAACCTGAAATATGTTTGCTGCAAAATACTGTCGTATCACCGTAAACTATTGTTATCTTAGAGGGCAATCGATTTTCTACTCGTCGCAAGTCGAGAAAGGATCACGAAAAATCAAGTTCTACTCGAATTGGAATTTAGTTTTTGGCACATTTTATAAAGAAATCAGTTAATTGAGCTAGATTTGAGCAGTTTATTTCCTTTCGAACTGCAAAATTATTAACGATTTTCAATTATTAATTTAGCCAAATCGTTCAGTCAGTTGGAACACAAAGGCCACACATATTGAAAACATTTATTAATCGTTAGAAAAAATTTAAATGCCATTTGTATGTTATAAATGATTTTCACTCGCCATTCGTTGGCATAGTGTATAAAACTATTTACTCTGGGGATAGACGATTCCATGTTGTGTATTACGATTGATAAACCATTTTTGAGTAAGTTTTAGTTTCAGGTGTTAATCTGTTTAGAATAATAAGACAGGATATATCAATTTGTTTTCATATTTAATAAAAAATTTTTCCTTTTGACATGCAGTTGTCAGTTTAATTCCATAAAGACTGTCGTTTATTATTGAACAGCAAATGATCAAAATACAGTTTGATCAATATATTTTCTTCAAGCAGATTAATGCAAGAACACTTTTTACTTGAGGCGAGTAGATATGCGACAAATTAAAAATCAATTTCTCACAATCTGTTTTCGGTTTAGCAAGCATATTTCCGACTCAAGACAAGTAGATTCTACTTGCCTTAAATCATTATTTTCTGGAGTGTATAGACAACTGATTAAATAGTCAGTTATGGATAAATAAAATCAATTTCAGCCTTTCTGAATGTCAGATCTAAGTATTTTTCTAAGTAGCCTACGTCATTTTCAAGGATCTAAAGTAGCAGCTCATATGATCGGTTTATTCAATCTGAAGCTGAAATAAGCGCGTATTCAGAACAAACGAACATAATTTATAAATTATTTTGATATGAGGTATGATATAATATGATATAAATGATTATCAAATAAATTACAGATTCGAAATGTCATGTCTTTGCTCTGTTTTTTTAATTGCGTTTTTTTGTCGCGAGTTTATTCAGTTGAACCAACGGAAAAAATGTTCGACAACAAAATTAAAAAGAAAATTTTTCCGGAAAGAATCAGCTTATACAATTATTTTCCAAATCTACGGCATAGTTAAAGCGCCTATTCAAAACACACATACCTAAATACACGAACCTAATCTTCGTTCTATTCAAAAGTCTGCTCGTTATATTTTTATTTAAGTAATCGTGCGATGATTTTCATAGCAGCTATATTTATTGTCCTCATAATAAATATCAACGAAATGATGAAACAATCCATGTAGGTTATAAATACCATACATTTTTGTTTCATCGATTTCATACTTACTGTTATGTATTATTAAATTTACTGAATAATCTCATCATTTTTTAAAAATTACCTAGTCGATTAGTTTTTTTTCTTAGAACCATTTTTTAGCCTCTATTTGATCAAATTTTCGAATGTAAAAATCGGTAAAACCAACCAATGGAGGCTGAAAAAAAGGTGAAAGAAAGTTAAATTATAATATGTTCGAAACATTCGTGTCGTTCATTTTTTTCACTCGTTCATTCATAAAAAATACAATTCAACTTTTGATACTGAGAATGTAAATGACTATTGATCATGTTCACGAGGATTATACCTTATGAATGCTTCTATCGTACTGTTGGAGATCTCTGAAATGACAATTATGCTTATAAAACTTAGTCAATTAATAATTCAAGCAGTAATTATATCAATCAAGTTATGAATTTCACTGTTTTTTTTTAAATTCATCTTGCATTTGAAGAATCAATGAAATTAGATATTTCTTATAGTAATATGAATTGTATGATTATCTCTATGATAACTTCATAAGTTATACACAGATAAGCAGACATAAGTTAGAATATTTTGATATCATTTCATTAACGCAATCAAGTGCTTTTTTATTAACAGATAGTTAAAATGGAATTAGATATAAATCAAGATTATTTCATTCCATATAAATCAATGTTTCCTAAATTTAAGAAAAAAAGCGTGTTCAAATCGATTTACAAATTTCTGAAAATTGCGTTCATGGTAACAGGGTATTGGCCAGGACAAAATAAAAAAATTGGTTTTTATCATCCGTTCTAAGTCAATTAGTATTGTTTCAGTATATAATATATATGTTGGTGAGTAAAGTTACGAACTACCGACAGTTGTTTCAATTTTTCATCTTTCGAAATATTATAATGAATTCATAGGCGAGACATTATCAATGTTTCTGTATTTTCAGACTTATGATTTATTGGAATTACGTTATAATGTTGTAAACATGTGTGTTAACAGTATTTGGTTTTTTCTTGTTTTCATCATGTGGATAATGAATATCAATAACATGAATTCTCTAAAACATGTAGTTAAATTTTATTTCAAAAAATCATAGCAAAATAATAAAAATAAATAAATAAGGTACGGCTCACTGAACCATTAGACAATGAATTAACATCAAAGCTTGAAACATCTCATTAAGCAAGAGTGAAAAATCGATTATTAAACTGCTTGGAAATATGATAAATATTTT
>JAAMPD010001794.1:0-20344 GCA_025266255.1 Trissolcus basalis | reverse complement strand
AAATTTAAATGCATATTTTCTCAAATTAATACGATACATATAAAAATATGAACAAATATATAGTTTTTTTCAGGATTATCAAATAAGCATTATTAAGTATTATTGAGTAATACTTAAGTTTGATATATTTTGTTTGATATTTTAGTGGTTTTTCTTTATCGCTATTTATATTTAAAAATATTTTTGAAATAGCTTATTTGTGGATAGAAAATATAATTTTTGGAGAAAATTTTTGATTTGAGCTATAATTTGTTCGGAGTGTATTTTTATAGTATTTATTTATCTTATATTTTGACATAATAATATATGAAAATAGCAAAGTCAGGAAAAGAGAAAAACTGATCTAAATTTTCATTTCTATAATATCGGAATATTTGTAATATCGGAAAATTATTTCCATTCAGATTTGACTTATATCCTACTTATTCAGGGTCTGTTTTGGCATAATTGGGTATTGAAAAAAAATTTTTTAATCAGATTTACTTATCTTGCCTTATCAGGGCTCCATTAGGTTCGCTTATTAAGGTGATGCATAAGTCGTATAGGTGCGATAAAGATGGCGTTAACGATGCAACTACGAATGTGAGAAAGACAACATGAGATTGACTTATGCATCACCTTAAGGAGCCGCGTATGTACACTCCTCCAAAAACATAAGAAGGTTAAACATAATAAGAAGTAGATATGTTAACTCCTCTTGAATAAATATTACACGATACCGGAATATTATAAATAATTTTATTTTTGTTTATTTATTTTTTTAAAAAGGTGTACATATAATTTGAAAATGTCCTCTTTTTTAATCAGTTAACTGACCGTGAAATCTGGATTGACTCATAGAATATAATAAGGCTAAGTTGAACTTGTGTACTATGATGTATTTTAAATAAAAGATTTATAATTTTTGAAACATTGTAATTTGAAATGGTGATAAACCAAACAATGGCTTTGTAACGTAATTACAAAGTCAGGACTTGGAAATATCTGGACGTGTGAATTTGAAATTTCGTATCAACGCACATCAATTCGTCAGTCCATCATCGAGAAATGAACTTGCATTGCATTTACATGAGAATCAATGCGCAAATTTTGAACACCGTATAATTTCATTTATTTGATCAGTCACAAATGATCATTTCATTGCTTCATTATCTCGATTTACAGACGCAACTTTAATGATTACTATAAATAAAACAAATACTATACCGAACAGTCACAGGAAAAATTCGAAAAGAACAAAACATAAAAATAATCACAACGTCAAATAATAGAGTAACAAAAATTAAATAAAGACGGAGGCAAAAAGTTCTACACTTTGAAGATGAATTTTGTTTGAATCAGTCTTGGCGTTTTGTTCTTCATTATCGCAGTACATTTTATCAAATACGCATTTACGAATAAAAAAAATTAAATGTTTTAATTGGAAAACATTTATTAATAAAGTGTTGATAACAAATTCATCCATGTGTTGAACGAATTGTTATTCCGGAACTAAATAAAAAAGAATAGAAGATTTTATTCATTCGTTTGAAAATAGAAAAGTGATTTGAAAGAAAAATTGATTTGATCAGTGGATGTGAAATCTGAGAAAATAGTCGATACAGAAACTATACAGTTTTTTCATTCAATTTCAGTTTTTGGTCAGACAATTATTGTCTATTTTGTGTTGAAATAAAATAAATATAAAATAATGTAAATGAAAATGGAGCAATGGCAAAGTTTGCAATTTCAAAACCATTCGAGTAATTCTCGCAAAATTCTACGAAACGTATAGAGTGACATTAAACAGGAAATTAAAACTGTGTTAAAATGAACGAAATCAAGTTGATTATTCGCGCAAAACGAAAGTAAAAGCGGCGTTAAATGCGCCCGACCGAAACGCTTGAGCAAATTTTTTTTTAATTTGAGTCGCAATTACACAATTACATCGGTAACAACCATAATCTACTTCGGCGGCGCATCAAATCCGGAAACTCTCGTCATAACCCCTTTAATCCCCTCTGCCGGTCTCGCCCGTGCGTATCATCCCTAACTCGGCAGGCAAGGTTCTTTCCCTTAACCGCCGCAAGCCCAAGTGCAACTTGTCAGCACGTTTTCCATTAAGACAGATAAAATTTATTTTGGTGAACCGGCGTAACGAAAAATTCTCTTCAAAAAATTTTGCTGCTTCCTATGATATACACCAAAAATAAACAGCTCCAAATAGTTTGCAAATCATTTTCTATTTATAAAGACAATTTCAAATTTTACTTCATTGATACCCTTGGAAGTTGGATTCGTTCATTTTTCGTGACGGAAAGTTGGCCAAGCTAACCTGTTCGTCTTATTTTGATAGAAGGATTTATTTCTATTTAAATAATATGTTGTATTTCAATTATGTATATAGCGCGTATAATTATGTATGTGCAAAGTGCGTAAAATTGCTAATATATATTCCACCCCCCTCCCCCACTGTGACATAAATAAAAAAGTTATTGAAATTTGATGGCAAGGTCATATTAGATAGAATAGAATGTTGAATAATGTTGTTTTTTGGAAACGATACGTTACGTATTGGTCTGTCGGCGGTTTTTAGCAAAGACTTGTGAAACGATGGACGTCTCACCATTGGAGAAGACGGTATATAGTTAAATTGAACAGGGGAATATTGCGGCGAGGCCCAAGCGCAAAACGAGAGAGGCCTGAGTTGCGTCGGATATTGATTTTCGAATGAGTTCAAAATTTCCATAATGGCGCGTGTAGGGATATCCGAGAAGAGTGTGCGGGGGGCTGTGGTGCGCGCGCGATAACTGGGGGTAGGGGGAGGGGAACAAGCGCGGAAAGAAAAAGGAGCAGAGGAAGATTATGATGATGAAAAAGTGGAAATAGATGCGCGCCCCTCCGATATGACGAGAGGTGCGGGAGTGAAGGGGTGAGACGCCACGGCGGCCGTTTCGAACTTGGCAAAGTTCAGCGACTTAAAAGAGACACCCCATATTCGTCTCCGTTCCCACCACCCCTCCAATTTTTTCCGCCTGCCCCCTTCCGCGCAACCGCCGCCCAAATTGCGTACTGTGCGACACCTCATCGACGTCAGGGGCGGCAATCGCTGTCTTTATTTACCTGCATTTACCGACCACTTTTTGGGCAGGCGTGTGGGGGCTCTGCCTCCCGAGGAAAGATTCGTCCAATCAATCGCTATTTTCGATATACACTTTTTCCCTTCGCATGATAGCCGCTGAGAGAACGCCAAGTGCTCTCTGCGATCCGGTGCCAATCCCTTTTACCAGCTGGCATTCTTTATATGAAATTTTGTCAAAGAGTAGAGGGCTGCAATGGGGGAGGTAGTGATATCAGGAGAGGCAATAATTTAACTCCAGGAGGTGGAACACACGATAGATGCTCTCTTTTATGAGGAATTTTTCACCTCGACTATAGGATAATATGAATTATCATCCTCATTGTTTATCTAAGGCCTTCTTTCTTAACGATAGTAACAATTATTTTCAATCTCACTATCAACAATTATTTATTAAATTCTCTCTTTTCAATTTTCAATTTCTTTCTACTCAATTTCATTTTTTCATTTTTACATTTTTCAAGTCCACTTAATCTACAGTTGACGTCATTTTTCTTCATTATTGTATTCATTTAAGACTATTCAAATTCTATCGGGTTAAAACTTAATATTATAGGTGTGCGTAACAAAAACATACAACAACGTACAAATTATCCAATAAAAATTCAACTAAATATAACAGAGAAGTTATCCTTGTGGATCATCTACGTATAAGATATGATTAAAAATTATTATGAAATAAAAATCATGCTTACAAACATTGACAAGCAATCATTAAACAAAAATATTTAAAAAATTATGGTTGTTTTTTTGCAAAAAATGTATCTCTTTCGAGACTGTCGTCAATTCTTTAAAAATCTATATGGTCTATGGTATAATCGTTATTGCCACTGAGGCTATCGCATTGGACTTTTTTGTTTATTGTCGGCATAGTTTATGATTTCTTTGTTTTAATTTTCAATCATCTTTCATGGATGATCCACGGGGATAACGTCTGTTTCATTTAACTAATAATTCATGATGCTATACTTCACCCTGAGATTTAAACTAAAAATCAATTGATTTTTTCGCAATTATCTGGGTAAAAAAGTCCAAGTCTGAACGGACTTGAAAGTAGTCCTGATTAGATCGAAATATGCCGAATTTTATAAAATTTTATCTGATTCATGTCTGATTTTACATGATCAGACAGAATTTTATCGAATTAGGTCCATTTTCAGGTATGATCAGACCTGAAAAATGAGTACGTCTGACTTTATTCAAAAAAATTTCCGTATCTAATTATGTATAATTTAGTCTAACTAAGTCTGTCCAGACATGGAAATTTTCTTGAATAAATTTAGACTTACTCATTTTTCGATGAATCTAATTCGATGAAATTCTGGTTGATCATGTAAAATGAACATACATGACATGAATCAGATGAAAATTTATAAAATTCGGCACATTTTGATCTAATCATGATTATTGTCAGGTCTGGTCAGACCTAGACTTTTTTTCCCCGGGTAATATCATCATTACATTTAGGGATCTTCGGTGAAGTCTATATACTTTTAAAAGGATTTTGAAGAAATTACGTTAAATTACAAGTTAAGATTCAACATAATGCGCGTAAATAATTGATAAATATTTCATATGTTTGGTATCAGTAAATGTCCAACCACTTAAAATGCATTGTTTTTCTTTGTCATTCCAATGCAGTGGCCATTCACTGGTGCATTCACCCTATATTGGTTTTTTCAAAGATCACATAATATAAAAAAGTAAAATATCTAAATAAACAATGTTTTTATAATAAGAAGTTTTATCGTGTAATTTACGTGTAATCTTAACATTTTACCAACATTAGTGAAATTATATATTTATTATGTTCACTGTAATTCTGCATACCTACCCGTACGGAAATGGACATATCAACGTAGCATCATCATTCTTACAACGGAGATCCACCAATATTCTACCGAATATCCACGTCTCCCAAAAATACACCAAGAAGCTACGTTGCTGCGACGAATACGTTCCGTACGGGTATGTACCTAAGTTTTACCATCCGAACTTTAATAAGAATCAGTATAATTTTTGATGCTTGATGTTTTTCTATCTATGTGCATGGTTATAATAAGAATATGAGTCGTAGAAACTGATTAGAGTTCTAAAAATTAAGAAAAATCAATTTCCAGATCTAAATCAAATAAAGATTCAATAAGATACCTTAATCAGGTGCTTATGCTGCATGTGACAATGATCATCTTCTACAATGCCTTGATAAAGAAAATAAAATCGGTAATTGGTGAGATTTTTTTAATTTTCAACTTTAATAGAATATTCAGTTTGTTAATTTTATACTATAAATAGGACTTGACTGGACCTGATCAAAAAGTTTACAACGAATACAGTTTTGTTTGAATACATTTCCACTGATATACAATGAAAAAATGGACTGGTGTTCGAAGCAATATCTGAACTGTTTCTGTTACAGTCCTAGGCTGTGAATAAAGATACAGTTTAAACAGTTTAGGCTGTTGTTATTTATAGTAGTTCGATTTGTTATTATATTAGAGCAATGTAGTCGGTTATACTTATAAGTCGGTCTGTTGCGCTTACAGTCTCGACTGTTAAAGTAACCGAACACTTCAGACTGTACAGTGCGCGCACCTGTAACTTCTACAGTAGGCATAGTTGAAACAGCAGTTCATTTTTATGAGTGTTAAATTAAATTTATTAATGTCATAATTTAAAAACTGAATTTCTAGAATGTTATCAATTGAATCATTGAATCATCGTTATATCTACGGGAATTTTGTTAAATTTACCAAACTCAATTAATTTTCAATACATCAATAAAAAGACGACTTCTCGTTTGCCCGAAAATAAACGTGTATACCGAATATAAATTGTATGAACTGCGAACTTTCAGACAGATATTTTTATGAAGCATCGTAGTGCTGCTGTAAGTAATTATTAATGAGTTGAAAAATCATATTTATGCCTTTGACACTATTTCAGACGAGATGTATTATTTTTTGTTGATTACTTTTTTGTCAATTCTTACCAACGATTGCACCTTGTTTATTACAAATTTATTCATTTAACGATATTCATTTGTTATTTCAAGCTCTTACAGTATGTCTTGTTGTCTTTATCAAATAATTATCGTCAAGGGTTTTAAACGCCGTCGATTACAATTAAAAATTTGTTTGCTCATTACATATTGCTAATAAGTTTTAAATATAAACCGAATTGTTAAAAATATGCAAAACATTTAATTCAGAATAATTTGATCAACACCAGATTAGAGCAAATTTTGTTGCAAATATGGTACATACCAAAACAATTTGGTATTAAAATCCTCAAGGGTGTATGAATTTTCATTAATTTGTATAATGAAATGCTGTCAAAACTAAATAAAAATTATCCAAATTTTGAAACAAATTTTACCTATGAAAATATTTTATTCGTCTATTTATTTATATATTTATTTCATTTTCGTGGTTTTTATTTAACTTTTGTTTTCGTTTTAGAGAATCAAGATTTACTCTGATAACCACATTGATATATATATTTATGTAAATTTCTTACAAACTTACCACACACATACATTTCATGCAAATCGAATTCCTTAATATGCAGCATCATTTATGTGAATCTGATTTAATCCATAAATTTTTGGAAAATACTTTGCATAAAGCTTGGTAATCGAAAAATACTTTTATTTTCTTAGATTTAATTGATTTCAAATTAGTATATTATTGAACTTATTTTCAAAAAGTACAGTACAGTTTCAAAAGAACAGTATTATGAACTCAAGTAAACAAAACTGACACCCTCACGGACGAAAATATATACTGAACTATAAAAAAAATTTATAATTATATATAAAATATATAAAACAATTTCATATTTCTCAAAAATTAAGAAATATATATACAAAAATATAAAAATTCTATGTTTTTGAATATATATTGATTTACATTTCGAGTTTATATTATAATTTATAATTTATCATATAAAAATGTATATAATAACTTTTTATAAATTGTATATATTACATAATATATATTGTATACAAATTAGAAGAATAATATTATATCTAAACAAGTTTTATTTAAGAAATTCAGTGATAAATAGACAAATCATTTTTTCTTTATGTTATAACTCTTACAGATTAAAATTTCAACAATTATCTGATCATAATTTAATTTATTTATTAATTTTATATAAAATATGAAATGTTTATTAAAAAAATATATTCAGTTTATATTCGAAAATTACGTTACATTATATATATTATAAAACGATGATATAGAAATTTTATATAAAAGTTTATACCTCAGATATAAAATTGTTATATATTGGATATTGGAAATACATTCACCTTATGAATGTATTTCCCAATGAGATTTCACATCTAAGAATATTTTTCTAAATTAACGGTTAAGGCAGTAGACTATCACACTGAAGGACCCGAGTTCGATTCTTCGACCGAAAATAATTTATTTCAACAGTTTAATTTAAAAATCTACATTTACATCATTAAATATTCAAAATTAATCGAAATCACAAAGTTCTCTACGATTACCAATTAAAAAGTTTAAACATTTTTTTGTTTGATATTATATCAACAAATATAGACAATATATATATATATATATTTTATATATTAATTATATAAAACTTTTATTTTCTGATTTTATGAAATTTTTTTATAAAAAAAGCGGCAATAGTACCCATATGAATTTTATATCCCAAATAAATTTTAATAAAAAAAAGATATATATTTTTTTGAATTTGGTTTATATTTTCGTCCGTGAGGGGCAGTAGATGATCAAATTCAAATTCTAAAATTCTAGCATTCAACAATATATCATTAATATATTAATTAGCTGATATATCAATATGAACAGATAAATCATATAAATAATGTAAAATGAAGTAAGAACGACCTTTTTTCCCTATGTTTGTTTGAATTCTTCTAATATTCTATTGGATGAAATATATTAACTGAAAAAAATTCTATAAAATGTTACAATTGAGGGTCCTGATGCAATAACCAGATTTGCACTCGAGAGTTTATGGTGTTAAAAACTAAAACGTATCGAGAAAATTTTCGTTTTCGACATATTTTGAGCCAAATTGTTCTTTAGTTTATTACGAACAATTCGGCTACTCAAAGTATATCGAAATCAAAAATTTCCCCGACACTTATTAAATTTGAAACTAGGCCTTCCGAGCGTAAGTCTGTTTATTGAATCCGGACCCTCAATTCATAAATGAAAATTAACAGTACAATATATGGGGGACGAATCTGAAATTTGGGAAAAATTATTAAAAATTACAGCAAATTTTGATGAATGAGCATAAAAAATTACTAAACTAATATATATATAAAATTTTGTTTGAACATTTTTCATCGTGATTGTCGTAAAAGTTATATCTTTTGATAATTTATTATTGCTAAATCGTGGTTAATGTAATGTATTGATAAAACTGTCGAATAAAATTCAACATGTAGCAAAAATAATTTGTGTCTAGTGTAATTATATTAAGCAATTCAGATTGAAGTGGACTAGTCGAAGAAATAAAAGAATTCTTATAATAACGCACGTCATTCAATGTCTGTTCATATTTAGTGTCTCACCATCAAAATTTATTTCGGTATAACTCAACGTAATTATGAGTATTCTTGGTTGGACGTAAAAAAGAATTAAAAAAAATATATATGTATTAATATATATATAATTCGATTTTTATTGGCAGTTATAAATACTGAAATATTAACCTACGGTATTACTATTCATTATCAGTTATAGTTGATTTTTAAATTTGAATTGCATTTAAATTAACATGTTTTTAACCCATTACTTGCCGAACATTAATGGAATCGACTTTCTGGTAACTCTTTTGTAGATTTGTTAGATTTGTGTTCCAAATAAGGAAATTTTGCAATAAAAGTTTTTTTCGTTTTTTCACAATAACAATTATATTTTTTATAATAATCATTTTTTCAATCGAAATATAAACTTCATTGTGATCTCCATTTGTTGTCATGGTCAAAGAAATTGTTTATTGTACTGAGTCTTAGCATTTAAATGGAAGCAATTTTTGGAAATGTTGCGAAAACGCATCAGAACGGCGTCTAATGGGTTAAACACAATAATTGATGACGAAAATTACTCTATTATATACCATACATTTGTTGTAACATGGTAATTTCAAAATTGTAATAAATAAAAATTTAATTTTATTTATTACAAACTTTGAAATTGAGCATTTACAAAAAGAAATTAAGAGTAAGATATTTTTAATTCAAAAATGAAACACCTTAACATGTCAAAATAATAAACAAATTGAGAATGCAAACGAACAGGAAGAAAAAAATAACCCGGTTGATTCAGCCATGTGAAATTAATTTAACAGAGTCTATGGTAAAGATATTTTTCAATCGGATGAATATGCGTAATTACATGCGCGGATACTGAGAAAAATACAATTATTTAATTAATTAAAATTACTTTCGCGTTCAGTTTTATTAGAAACAAAAACCATCAAGAAAACTGCCGAACGCTACCAAGCTTTAAATAATTAATTTTCATCATTTTTTCTTGCTTTCAAATATTTTACTGGAAGATTACGAACCACGAATACGCACTCATTAATCGGCAAAAAGAACTTCGAAAAAGCTTTGAAACGGGCGCTTAAATTATCGCACCAACAGGACGAAATATTCGTTTTCATTAACGCTAACGAAGTTGAACTTAATGATCAAACCTGCCATTATATCGAGTTATTACATTATCGAAATTAATACGAGTGCACCAATCAAGCAAAAAATTTTTATTACCGTACCCCCATGACATCAAATCAGTTTGCATGATGTTACGTCTCTTTATCAAAAACTTATTATACATTTAATTTGAAATTTTACTATAATAAACTTTGTTCAATTATATATATTTAAAGACATTTTAGTTTATTCCTATGCGGTGTATAAAACAACTGAAATTTTTCTGCCAAAATGTCCCACAATTGTCTGATAAATCGTATCAGACGATCCTTTGAATATAAAAAAAAATTGGCTTATATAACTGTCGAGTTTAAGTTGACAAAGATATTATTTCTTTCATTTCACATGTTTTTTTATCGGACAAAATCTTTGGGATAATTACGGGCAGTTTCAACAAATGAATGTCACAATAATTTTAGCTTTCAAAAAGTTTAAGAAATATTCTTCAAAGATCAAGATATTTCATACCCATTTTTTGGAGCACTGAACATTGCTCCATTGCTGAACATTGCAAAAAATATTTTGAATGGCTTATAGAAAGCTTTAGGTGTTGTCAACATCAAAAAACTTCTTCAATTTTCGATAGATGTGCCTAACATCAATTGGAAAGTTTTTCGATTTTTAACGAAGAAACTAAAATCGGATAAAGAAAGATTTAGAGATCGGATCAAGTTGATTTTATGTTGACCACTGCGTGTGCAAAAATGACATCAAAGAGACCAATAGAAGACTTCACTTGTTTTTGCGAACCATTATTCAAAGACTTCTCAAATTTTGGGTAATCAGATGAGTGGAAAAAGTCTTGATGATTATTTAAAGTTTTATCTTTACTCGACATTGAAAGAAACTCATTGTAGCCATTGAAGAAAATAAACTAAGTGTAAACGTGACCTTTGTGAAAAATAAAATGACTAATAGTGAAGTATTGTCTGCCAAAATTGCATTTTGTAAAACTCTCACAATCATCAGTCACAATGGGCCATTTTTGGAATACCGATGATTTCTCTCTTGTATTCTTCACTGTTGACAGTCATAGAAACTTTGATGTCCTGTGTCTAAAAAACCTGAAGTTTTGAGGCGATATCAAATCAAAAATATTTACTTGATATTGACAAAAAGACATCTTTTTTCGACAAAAAAATATCGATTTCAGTAAACGAAAAGCGCTTAAGGAAGAGATTTAATAATAAGAGCTGCTTGTTAACTTGCACTGAAGAAACTCTACGAACTTTTTCCATAATAAAATTTCCATCATGTTTCAATTCTGAGACAATATAACTCACGGCAAATATTTTTCCAAAAATCAGTTGAGAGCAGCGACAGATGTATGTTGATTCTAGTCAATCTTTGATTATGTTGAATTCGGTAAGTTCGAAATGTTACACAAAAAACTATTCTCAAAAGAAATAATTATAATTCCTCCTAAGAAAAAAAGATATACAAAAAATTATATTTTCATGTTTCCTGATTCAAAGTTAGTGATAATAATAAAATAAAATGTACGAATGAATAATTTTCATTGATTTTGTTATTTGAATAACTTATAATCAACATGTAAAAAGTCTATTTTGAATTAAGCTGGAAATGTTATTACAAAATTATGCTTGTTATTTTTCGTTGTAGAGGAATTGTATGAGCATGTTTTCAATATTCCACTACATTATATATTTATTACCCTTTTGATAGTTGGTTGTACCTGATGCAAAAAGTGCATTGTATTCATGCACTGAAAATTAGAACTATATTAACCGAATTAAATCAATGCACCTCATAAAATGATACCAAAGTCACTACAATGGAACATTTTGGCACCGACACATTTGGGTGATAAATCGCAAATACAAATAAGAATTACATTATACTGAAATTGGACCATTTAATTATGTATGTTAAAACATAAACGCAATTGTGACATGGAATAAACTAAACTCAAATTTATATCGATCTTACTTCCCCATGTCATTGTTAAAAAATAATTATAATCAGAGATTTATAATTGTATGTTTATTGAGGTTTACGATACTATTCATTTACACGGATAGAAAAACATTGTAGATCATAACTTAAAACATAAATTTTTCCCGAAATTACAGAAAACTTTATTATCGATGGAACATTTTTTACTGAATTTTGACTAAATTTTGTTATGTTTATAGTAATTTTTTGTAAGAAGCTTTACCGTCCGCGCTTTTGTAATAATCATAGTGAAATTTGATGCTGTATTTCTATCTTCTGTGGAGAAATCTCTTATTGTAATTTATCAGTTAACATGAGTGAAACTAATGATAATGAATATTTTGAAACATTAAATTTATGATATAACTGACCTAATCACGACGAGTAGACTCTGATTGGAAAAGACTAGAGTAGAATTTCATCGATAAAGAAATTTGCAATAATTCGCATAGTACGCCCCGAAATCAGGCTTGTGTATATATTTCATGATAATGTTAGAAGAAAAGCGATGTGGGGGTGGGTCGAGGGTTGAAAGACAGTATAAATTTGATTATGTTAATTCCGCTTGACGTTAGCCGGCGTGTAACGGGAACAAAATCGGCGAGACATTTTCATTTCGGCATTAATGCAATTAGTATGCATTGGACGCAGCCACGTCGAAAATAAAATTTGCGAATATTGGGACGTATAATTGTAAACTGACGATTTTTATATATTCTGTAAGACGAATTCCTTTATCCTGATGGTTTTGCCTAATTTCATAGATTTAATTGATCTGATCAGCGTTGCATCGGTATAATTGCAGACGAGTCTGTTTGTTACAAATCGGTGCATATTTTAGCAACGAGTGAAAATTCTCACACTATTTATTTTTGGTATATTGCAGAAAAAAGAAACAATAATATTTTTATTCTATCGAAATAGATCAGATAAATTAGAAACTTATATTTCGATCGGATAAATTTAATTGCATTGATGTAAAATATCCGTTTATGAGTAAGTCAAAATATATCTTTATTTTATATTGAAATATAAAAATAGTGTAAATGTTTAGTAGAAGTCGAATTGACAAAGTTATTCTTCAAATTCATAAAATTGTACTTCTTTGTACATGAAAAAACCGAATTGAAATTGAAACCGAGTTGACATTGAATTTTTCGACACGATCTAACGTACGATGAACGAATGTGAATTACTTTTTTTGAAAATCAATAAGTTCTCGATTTGCAAATGGCTCTCCTGTAGTGAATCAACAGGTCCTTTTTAGCACTACTTTTGAATATGTAATAGTTTTACAGGATCACTTTTACCCATTCGATAAATGGTTTTATTAAAAAACACAGTACAAGTTTTTTTTTATCGTTAACTCATTTGAGATTTACGAAAAAATTAGTTAATATGAAATTAGATAATATAATTAGACCATTTTCGAAACATTGGTTACAGGAATATTTTAAAATGTAACCGTAAAAAAATGTCACGTATCAAACTTCCATTCCCAAAAATTCAATGAACGAAGCCAAACATCTTGTTTTAATATTTTATTTGAAACTAATTTTGAATTTTAAAATAATTCCAACAAACAAATTTCCGCATTAAATATTTCGTATCAATTAAAAATACAATAAAATCATTATAAATAATTAATATCAATAATTGAAGTTGACTTTCACAGTTTGGGCATGATAGCAGATTTGGAGCAGAGTAGACAAGATGTATACGACTCCCATTTCGGAGACTCGAACTCGATTCCCGGATGGTAACCAATTTTCATTCGAGAATCTTCGTTTCAATAAAACTTCTTCAAAGGATAGAAAGAAAAATATAAAATAATGAATCAATTAATTGAAAGATATGAATAAATATGAAATTGATTGTGCCAGTATTGGCACAGCATATGTACGCGTCACACGTCACTACTGCACCAATACTGTTAATCGACAGTCAACTACCGCACCCCAGTATATACTAGTTCGACATTGCGCTATTCGCAAAAGNTTTTTTGAATTCATATTATTTATATGTATACGCCAAAACCTAATTGTGTTAACGTTTTTGTAATTAAATGATATGATTGATAAGAAAATTTTGATTTTTAAATCATATAAAATGAAATACTAATCTTTTTTTGCACACAAAACATGAATACATAAGAAACTATCAAAAGTTATGATCTGTTGTCTTGATGCATCCACGGAAGCGAAGTTGGCTGCCTAAGACGAGCTCACCTCAGAACGGAATGATGTACGAGCGTACATCGCATATATTTTTTTATTTATTTATTTATTTTTTTTTTTTATAAATTCCACGCAAAAGAGAATGCGAGCGCGAGAGAGACCAAGGCTGTGGACTCTCTACGAAGCGTTGCTTTGTTCTCGATCGCCGCGACAGAACCCTTTTAAGCTAGATTCAGGTGGAATCCGATTTGCAGATATCAAACAACTTTTTCCCCCCTTCTTCTTAGCTATCTCTCTCTGTTTCACTTGTTTTTGCGCTTCTACAACTTTTTTGTAGTTTCTTGTTCATGTCGACGATGTTTTTCAATAAAAGTTCGAATCCCCTAAGTTTTAATTGCTATTTTAATTAATGTCTCCTTTTATGTGTTCATGATTAAAACGGAACTTATATATTTTAGCGTAGAATATCATCAGCCGCCTTGATGTAAATTTGAATGATGACTTAAATTCGTGTGGATTCATTTTTTCAAAAGTTCATTCTAATAATTTGTAAAATTGGCAACTAAACGCAATTTTTTTAATCCTGAATTCACAAAATTAAAATCTTTTCATAGCACGTTGGTCAATATCACGGATGCTATTTTTTGAAAGTCTTACAATAATTTTCATAAGCTACGTCATAATCGGATTGGATGAAGCACGCTTAAATTGGAATACGTCAGGAAATAAGAAAAGAGATGCGCGCTTATACAAAAGACGAGCAGTAACAAGAGCAACTAAACTGGTTGGAAGAAATGTATGAACTGCGAACCTTTTTTACTTACCGAGAAACTGCTTAGAAACAAAAAAAAAAAAAAATTAAATTAAGAAAAAGGGAAAAGAAGTAATATTGGCTACCTACTTAAGTTTGCGTACATTTAATTTGAAGAAAGAGGTGAATAGTTCATGAAAAGTAGTAGTAAAATTGTTCTTTTACATTAAAACCTGTTGAAAACATATGAAACACCTTGACATGTCTAAAATTAAACAAAATTGTCGTTATATTTTCAGTTCTGTATGTCTTATTCAACAAAATCTTTCACGGAAGATTTGTCCTTTTTTTGTTATGACGTACGAGACAAATTGATTGGATTTATTAAAATTCAAAATTCATAGATATTAAAATGATATCAGTTATTTTCGTTTTGACGAAAGTAAACTCATTAGGCGTTAAAATTGAATGGAATAAAAAATTTTTGTGTGTATTTTTGAATTAAAAACGCACTTAAATAACAATTACGTCAATAATTGTGCTCGCTTTATTATTTTTAATTAGCATCAAAAATGCTCCTGATTAATTGAAACATTATGACCATGGCACGGAAAATCGAGTTGTCAATTTATCATCAATTCATCGACCCAATGTTTCGATTAAGGCAAATCGTTTTTCACTGATCATACTCAATCATTACATTTATTATATTTTTATTGAATGATTTTTATTTGCAATTCATAAAATACATTGCTCTTTGTAGATTACATAAATTATATCATGATATATTCAGTTTCGATAATTATTGAGAAAATATTCTTGGACGAAAAATAAAGATCATTGGTTCAAGAAAATTATTCTAGGATCAAAACTAAAGTATTTATACATATGATTTTATAGAAGTATTATAAGTTTAAAAAAGAAAAGAATGTAAATTTTATTCCATATAAATTCTATAAGAGACCACTTTGAAATTTAAGTGAATGATGAAACATTCGCGTGTTAAGTTTATAAATAGATATTGATAATGATCTTACAAAACATATCATGACATGAATTGAGCATGAATTTGTGTGTATATTTTGATGAATATCAATGATACCAACAAGATGATATACCTATGGCAGATGTTGAGTTTTTAGGAAAAGATTAGTTAGATTGATTTGAAAGAAATAATCAGTATAGAAATTTAAACCAATCGGAATAGAATTTTGATGTACATTATGAAGCGAGCGATCATTCGATTGAAAGATGGAGTTAAAGCTGAACTATGTTGATAATAAAGCAGAGCGCTATAATATCAAATCGACGAGGTAAAGAAACGCTGAAAGATGAAAGGGACGAGCGCGATGCGGACAGAGACAGGTAGATAAGGTCGGACGAGTAGCAAAAAATGCGACTAGAAAAGCGCAGAACTAGCAGAGTAGTCAAGTCCGGGAGAAAGAAGATGCAAGAGGAGACGGGAGAGAGGGATTGTGGGTGGCAGAGGGGGCAATAACTGGAGAAGCGTGCGGGGGGTAAAAGGCGAAACAGACGCGCACACCGTGGCAAGTGCCGTCAATGACGAAGCTGCGCAACACATGCGGATCTCAAAAGTCCCGTTGATATCGCGTCTACGCTCTCACACACACACACGTAACATCGCCGCACGAACACAGCCACGGACTACTTCTGGCGGGGCAGTACGCTGTGCATTTTTTCGAAATACAAAAGTTATGAAATATCGTTCGCCGTAAAACTTTTAATGCGACGCCGCGCCGCCCCGAGACTGTAGTTATTCGAAGTAACTTTTTTAATAAAACAGTCCTTTTTTTGCCTCCCGCCAGACTCCACCGTCCCGCCCACTTTTTTAAGCGAAATAAAAATTGTCCGGTAGAAACGAAGGGTGGGGCTGCAAAGCAAAGTCGAACTGGGTGGGATACGCAAAAATGAGGGATTATTTGCTTACCCACGAGGAGTTTCGCGTCAATTTTTACGGAGGGGAAGGAAGCAGAAAAGGCGGCTAGACCGCCACCAAAGGGAGGCAACGACTCAGCGCGGCACCTTGCACGTCTGTAAGAAACATAGCTAAACATATCTGCGTGTAAAACGTCTTGTTTACATTTCTAAAATACTTTTTCATTTTTTACCCGCAATTTATCATTCCCCCCCCCCCAAATCTAAGTTATTTGAATTTATATAAAATTTAATGGATATGAATAAAATCATAGTTGAACCAGTTCAAACGAGCTTATTTGCTCTTGTTATTTGACTTATCTAATCGAAGATGGTCAGCTAAGTAACTTATAAACAAAAGTTAAATTCAAGACTAAGACTAAGACATTTTGTGTTTCTTAAAGAAGAAGATTTTTATTGCTCTCTAATTAAGGGAATTTGAAACTTCATTTCAAGTTAATTATCAAGTGCCTCACTGGCCTTAAGAGGTCTTGCTTGGAGTTGTCTAAACTTATGTATTAATTTAGTTATTCATGTCAAAAAATGGTAATCCCTTTTTAATAAATGATCGTATTTTTTTTGTTTTTTTAATTTTTAATCAGAGAATCGATCTTGATGCAATTCTGATGGCTAATTAGGAATCACTTTTCATAAGAGCTTTCACGCTTGCGGCATCTCTACAATAAAATAGCTAATTTATATAAAATGACTTTTTCGTGACCATCATTGTCGCAGGATACATATATATAGATATATATATATATATAGTAGGCAGAGACGGAACAAGATTAGAGGCTCGGGTAAAGAAGAAAAGTGGCGCGTATAAGATTGATCAATACCAACATGAAGAAGCGAAAACGAGGGAAAGAAGAAGAGGTTTAGCGCGGCGCTACCTGGTGAGAGCGGTTGGTCGGCGCCTAAACAAAGGCACAAAGCAGCAAAGCGCATCCAAATGAATCTAAATAAATGCAAACAAACATAAATCATGGCGTGTCTCTAGCACGCGCGCAAAAACCGCGCGTCCACGAACACAGGCCTGCCAACGTACACACACGCACGAGCGAGGGATCTTTATCAAAGTCAACGCACGCCGGTCGCCATGGTAACGAAATTGGATTTTTTTTCGAAGTTTTTTCGGCCCTTCCCTCTGTCGGGCGTCCGCGCGCAAAACGCCCGCGAGGGGGCGCTACGGGTGTCGTAGAGGGCGCACGGGGGCGGACGGGTAGGAGGAAGCTACAAAGCAGGGGGTCACGGGGTGCTGCGCGGGGTGAGGCTGCAAGCACTCCGAGCAATAAGGATGCCGATAGGCCGTTTAGGGAGAGGGAGAATGAGAGCAAGCGAGAGGGCGCTGCGAGGGAGGAGAGAGAGAGCAAGCCGAGGCGGTCGGGGAGACTCTGACGAACGGCGACCGGGGAAGCCAATAATTCGAATTGAGAACAGCCAATGGCCGTGCATCTGATTTTTTGTCGTATCATCGCTCTCCGCGAGGTCGCTACGTCTCTAAGGGGGCCGCGGGGCGAGCGCCGCCAGAACGAGGAAAGGAAATCCGAAAGAACGACAGAGACCGCCGTTATGGCTTTTTGTAAAATCTCGCTGTCCTCCTCACTCGGCTCGTCCCTTCTCCCTCGCTCTAATTTTCTTCTCCCGTCCTTGTCCACCGGCCGCTCTCGCTCGGTCGCGCGGGTCGCGGGGGTTCCCCGACCTCCGGCGTCTCCTCGATTCCTCCGCCATTCGCGCGTCTTCCATCTCTCTCCCGCTCCACCTACTATTCCTCCTTACGGCCCTCGTCGGGTTTTATGTGCACGTTCGTTATAGTTACGTTTCGTATTACACCTACAATAACCATGGAATGTACAAGGAACCGAGGCCATACGATCGATACGATATGACTTTATAATTAAAATTATTAAGTCCCGCGCATTCCCCCAAAGAGATGCGCCGACCAACTTTTTTTCTTTTCCTTCCAGCTGCTCGCTACGAATAAATTCGATTTTGTCTCCCAAGTCTGTAATCCGTAAAATTTTCCGCTTGTCTACTGTTCACGATATGTCCTCTTTTTTTTTTCTTTTTTTTTTCTTTTTTTCTGCTCATCCATAGTCTAAATACAATCCATTTCTTGTTACTTTTTATACCACAATAAAAATCGAGAATTTCTTTTTATGCATTGTTTTTCTTTCCTTTTAATAATACACGCTGAGCACTGGTGTTGAGTTCCCATGTTCATGAGTTTTTTAAAAATGTTTCTAAAACAAAAACATGGGTGAATAATCGCATAACGGTAAAAGCAAATCAACTTTGAAGTCGTGATATAATGTATGATTAAAAAGTTTATTGTGGTTAAATAAGAAAACAAGTCTATAACCTCAATAAACTTTTCATTCAACAAATTTTATTTCAAATTATTTTCTCCAAATTTTAAGATATATATCAAGGCACTGTATTTATTCATAATTTACTTTTAAATAGAGCTTCACTTTTTTTTCATTTTTTTTTTGCATTACAAACAACTTGTCACTTATGCATTTAAAGCAATTTTCAAGTACGCTTGTTTTCCGTTTATAAACGTTCTTGTTTACAATTTATCGATCAACACAAACTGAAGTCTACGCAAATAACGATAATTCTATCAGCAACGAACATGCCATCGAAATAAGAAAAAACGAATAAAGGAGGATGATATCGAATAGTTTTAATGCTATAAGTGACATGATTTTTGTGCTCCTCGTGTAATGTGCAAAATTAATTATAATCTACAAGTTTTGTGATACCTTATTCAAACAATAATAGTATATTGTTGAGCATTCGATACAATTTTTGACACACACAAGAAATGTATGTTTTTATATATACCTATTCATAATTTTGTCTTTTGATTTGACATAAAAAACAGAAGGATACAAAGTTTATAACACCATATAGTTTAATTGGTGCGCATCTGACCGCAATGCATTGTACAGGCTCACGTGGTAAATTTGGTCCATTTCCATAATGTGCTTGATATCCTTTTCTGCTCCTCCGTGGCCCTTCACTTTCACGCAAGTACAATCTTCTCGGAGCCGGCAGCGTTACCACACATCTTCATTTTCGGTTCATTCGTGTGTAAGAGTGTGTAACATGGAAAGTGTTTTTGTACAAGAAATAAAAAAATATTAAAAGAACAATAATAATAATAATAATAAGTGTCTTTAATGTTTTATTAGGCATTATCAATACTTTGACATTTTATACAAATTTGTTTTTATTGTTTTATTTTAAATACAAGAGTCTTTAAGAAAACTCTTATTTTTACAACGTAAACTCTGCTGTTTGAATTTTTATCAAACATCTTGCAATTAATTATTAATTAATGCAAAAATTATTGTAGTTCAATTACGAACGAATATAATTTTTGAACTAGAATTAGAACAGAATATGATTGAAATTTGTTTGTATATATCTGCAGATTTTATAAAATATATAAAAGTAAAAATATTGTTTAACCAAAAATGTTACTATATTTTTGATATCGACTTTAGAGTCTCATGGTGCATTAGTAAAAAAGCTCGAGGAAAAGGAAACAGGAGATCGTAATTATGAAAATTGAATATTAGTTATATTTGAGAAACTAATGGAATTGATGGAAATATGTAGCTGACGCGCATACAAACACACACACACACACACACACACACACACACACAAAG
>JAAMPD010001793.1:48720-65009 GCA_025266255.1 Trissolcus basalis | reverse complement strand
TTTAAAAACCATGCACACATCAAAAGAGAGAATCCTACAAAATACTTTACAAAAATTAATTGACAAAAAGGAGGGTGAAACAGGGAAAGGGGGATTATAAATGTATAAATTATTTAGTGTAAAATTGAGCGACTAATGAGAAAGGCAACTAAGGAGATTGCGCTTTAGGTATATAACACAGACGCGCGGCACCGCAACTCCATCTGGTGTTTTCGATTGCGTCGTGCGCACGCCCATCTGTGGATAAAATAGTCGATGACAGTTTGACAGTACGAGAATAAGGTTATGTGGTTGGGGTTAGGCTTTCCACTTTATATTTAATTTTGTTTTATGATGTTATTTGTGTGATTTAACAATTATTTATTATAAAGTGGAAAGCCTAACCCCAACAACATAACCTTCTTCTCCTTAAAAAGTGTCGCCTGTACTTTTGCGAGGGAAGAGTTTGCACATGACTTTGAATCGTTCAATTTGTGTCTCTAGGATATAGTTGGTTCTTTGTCCAGCAAACTTCCACGTCGAGGTAATCGCGCCTGGCCGTCGTTTTTGTCATTGAGAAAGAAGAAACAAAAAAAAAAGAAGGAAGAAAGAAGAAAATAAGTTGACTTCGAGGGAAGGAATCCGATTGATCCAGATTTTAATGGCATTAAAACGTTGCTCCTACAATTATTTCTTGAAAGCCACGTAGACTTGGACAGCTTGACTGATTGGATTATCAAGCAAAATTTTGTCGGCTCCGTTGTAAAACAGTCAGTTGACAAAACGCAATCTGACGATGAGAAGGACAAAAATGACGTTAACGACGTTTATGGCATCACAACTGTTGTAAACATTACGCAAAAAAGTGTAAGGCTTGTGAAATTTTCAATGCTATTTTTAATCGACGAAGTTTTATAACATTTATATTATATTAATGATTTTGAATTTTGTAGGCTGCACAGTGCATTGATTAATTGAGAAACCAACTGATAGAATTGGCATCCGATCATGCGGAACCGAAAATAAGCAGGACGATCCGCAATCTTCTGGAAAATGATTCTACAAAATTGGGATTACTGATAAACGAACGTTTTGTCAACATTCCTGCTCATATCTCTGTTCCTCTTCTTGAAAATTTGATGTCGGAAATCAAACGTGCAGTCACGAAAAAAATGCCCTTCGATTTCACCCACTACGTTCTCATCTGCGAGATGTACAAGCCAAAAAATGACAAATCAACAAACACGAAGAAAAATTAAAATGAATCTCAAATCATTTGGAGCAACCCAGAAGAAGAAATTTTTGCGGAAATGTGCGAGACGAACTTTGAATTCTCCGTGGAAAACAAGTTCGACAGCGGTTTGAGCGGCCATTGGTCCGAAGATGACGAGGAATTGATTCCCTACACACGAGTACTTATATTTGAAGCTTCGAGATTGCCAGTCATTTTAGATTCAATCAAACGGCAGATCTCGCAAATGCCTGCAGCGCAGTGAAATTAGGCCTAATTTTTGTTACAAATGAAACAATGTGAAAAAGCGATATGAAAAAGTAGTGCAAGGTGCGCGGGTATGCAAGTGCGTGAAGTTTTTGCGTGTCTCGGTCAAACATGACTCGGGTGTTGACCGTCGAGCTACCAAGAACGTCGCTTGTTGGAGAGCTATCTCTGGTGTATCGGCGCGGACAGTTTTTAGCACCGGAAACGCTTTATTCGTACGAACGTGTCATTTCCACGTGTCTCCGAGGCGTTTCATTTACAATTGCACTGGAAAAAGCAACCGGAGAGAATTACGATTAGACTCATCGTCGATTCCCAATGCCCGAGGCCTCATAAATAAGACGACGAGTTGACGACGCATCGCGATCCAACAACTGGTTTTACATAAATTGCGCAGATGCCTTCGGTCCATCTTGGCAGCTGTCAAACCAAACTCCTATGAGGTTTATGTGTTCTACGAGCGACTCGCGAGTAAATTTTCGAGTCCGCGTAAGTCATCAACTGCGCGATTGGGATGCGACGTTACTCCGAAGCCGCGATGACTGCCACGGACGAGCCATATCCGGGACGTTGGCCAATAAAATTAATCGCGCCGCTACGATGCCTGAATAATTTATGCCTACTCGAACCGTCCGATATTCTATCGCTGCGACGACCATGTACGTCGCTCGATTGTTCACTTCTTCCAATTGAAATGTGAAAATACTACAAATTGCACCTCGTTTTATACCTTTCTTCCATTCTTACGACAAATAGTAGAAAAAATTAAAACCTCGTTCCTCTACTGCTACGGAAATTCAAAATCTGCAAAACTCACCACGGTCGAACAATACGATCAAAAATACTGGGGGGGGGGGAAGAAATAAATGAAAATACATTTTTAATTTGTACGAACCTTTTTTTATCTTTTCAAATCCTATGTGGAATTATTGATTGGTTAAAAATTGAAACAGGATAGAGATAATGAAAAAAGGAAAAATTGAAATCTCAATATCCATTTTTTATTCAGAATTTTTATAAAATGTTGGATACCTTGATTATTGAATTTTTATAATTAAACGTGAACATAAATAGAAAATAATAAATTATTTTCAGTCATGCATATTATGTGTTGTTGGTCATAAGTTGGGTGAAAAAAAATTATTTTATCGATTATTTCATCATTATTAAATAAGACAAAAATTCACGATGAAATGATTTGTTGTAACAAGTTTAATGGACCAGCAGATAGAGGTCCGCACTACCACTTTGAGTTTACTTTATTTATCGATCTTGTTCGTGATCATGAATATTCATATTTATAGAAATTAATAATAATAAAATTTAAAGTTTGTAATAAGTAATTTACAGTTTGTTTATAAAAAAATTGTTTTTGATGAGAAAATGTTATCTGCGGTTGATCTGGATTGCCCACAAATGAGGTTATCTCACCTGTTTGCAATTTTTCTGTAATTAAAATTTTGCACTTTTTCTTTATACTTGTAAACATCAGTGTCATTGAAGGAATTCCGACTTTCTGATTCCAAAACACTATTCAATTAATTCCATCTTCTGATTAATTTGAAAACTGATTTTTGTCTTTTCAGAATGGAGGCCACTCTAAGAAATAAGATCCCCCATAAAAAAAAACTTTCCACAATGCCATCAAAATTTTTCTATCAAAACACATAACCCCAAAAGCATTCGGAGTTTTAGCATTCGAAACAAATTAATATTTACGACCGAGTGGACCCAAAAGATTCCATCTCCTCGAGCTCGGAGAATGTTTAATCACTCAGCTCAACTGAGGTGTACCATCAATCTAGATATGGAATCGTTTTATGGTGTTTCGGATACGAATTCCACATTCATTATTCAGCATATTAAAAAAAGGCCAAACGAATCCTCAAAATGGGCGGTTTTCGATCATTTATGTTTGGGTGAGAAAAAAAACCTTAACGGCCTCAGATGGTGGCATAAATGTGACATACACGAGCCATATTTCTATACACGGCATATTACATGGGTGAAGCCATTGGGGGGAGGGGGGATGGGGGGGAGGGAGAAAAAGTGCGCGTGTTATGTTTTTCTCGAAGGAACAAGTCTGCGTCCCGTTTTCGCACGGTTCATTACCTATCCAGTGTCTTGGGAATTATATTTATGAGTCTATACCGCGTCAGCCACGGGATAGTTATTATAATTGCTTGTCGCTCCCTGCATGATTTATAGGGGCGCGGCTAAACGCTCGCTCTTTAGCCGCTAATCTCGTTCCTTAATAGCTACCGTGCTGTCTCGAGGCAATTCGCAAACTTTAACCGCAAAGCTGGAATGAATTGACCTCGTTCCGGAGACCCGCAGATGCTCGCAACCGAGAACTATCTGCGCGATATCGCCTGGCAGCATTACCAAAGAATACCCGTTCGCCCACGGTGTCGAACATCTGCAAAAGTTACAGCGAAAGGTTTTCGATTTGCGAAATGCCATGTGCGATTTGCTGTCATAATCATACGTTACGTTCCAGCATACTCGCTCACAACCAAAACTGAAAACAAATAATTCCTATTCTTATCACTTGGGAGAAACAACAATTTAATTGCTTGACCTCCATTTTATGGTTCAAGAATAATCTTTTTATGAATCTTTTTTTTTCAAATCTTTTGTTCAGAAATAAACTTTTTTCAGTGTTCAAAAAAATTTTTCACAAAACTTTTAGCAAAATTGACAAAAAAAAAAACAAAATTGCAAAATTAATAAAAGGTATTTGTACAAATTAATACAAATAAATACAAATTAATTTGTATTTGTGATTTGTCGAAAAATTTTAATATCCTCTAATTGATAAAAATTACCAAAATCTGTGAAAGTCAAAAATCCATTATATTTTTATTTATTTATTTATTGTTTTTCAAAGTATTTATTCTAATAAAAAACACTTTAATTTGTGAAATCCTAATAAAATGAAGGTAAAAAATGGAACACTACGAATTTCGTCAGAAAATTTTAATATACTCTAACCTGTTAAATAAAAATGACAAACATTGGATGAAATTTCAAAACTTGTCACATGTTCTTGAAATAATTTTGATAAAGACAATGTAGGTTCTAATAAAAATAGACTGAAAATTGGATTTTTTGTGAAATTTCTTTTTGTTGTCAAGTTTTTTTTCGTTTTACCAAATTGCAAAACATTTTTTAATTTATTGTACAATAAGATAAGATTGGTCGAACATTTGCGCATGCAATTAGCCGTGTTTTTATTCAACTAGTCGGGCCTTGCTATCATCAAGTCTTATTGGCGCGTCAACAAGCGGCGTTTATTCGCGACCAACGCTCCTGACAGAAAAAGCGTCTCCTCTTGCCCCAAACAAACGAGCATTCAGAGACGAACCTCTTATGCCGAAAAAAAACTCGACCCATCTCCACGCACAGGAGACAAGACTCGTCTCATTAAAAAATATGTCATCGGTTCATTCATTTTTGAAGTCGTTAAATCTGTTTACCTTGGCCGGGTCCTCGATCGACATTCCGAGGGTTAGAACGTGCAGCGTCACTTCTCTGATGTTTTCCAGTTCCTCCGGAAGACAATAAAGAGCCTCGCTGACGAAATACGGCTCGCTGCAAGTCAGCCTGGAACAGAACAAGATGAGTTCGTTAAACCGAAGTCTCTCCGAGGTACGAAAATGTTTTACTATTTTTTTCTTTTTTTTTTCCTTTTTTTTGTTCATTTTATATTTTTGAGCAGCTACGGAGTATCGCCCGCTCGTAAAAAGAAAGGGGGTACTTGCAGCTCGCCTCTAATGGCACTCGTAAAATCTAAAAGATTAGGGAATAAATTCGCAAAACGCTGATGCTAATTAGCTCGCGGATTCACTAAACGTAGCCGGATAAACTGGTTTACAAGTCGCATGCGAATTAAAAATGTGCGGGAGAGGTTCATGTCCAGAGAAAAACAATTTTTTATACAAATTTTCTCCATCAAAAGAAATTTTTAAGATTGAAAATATTTTGAACAATTTCAATAGAAATTTATATAAAATTAATCACCATATGATCAATAATATATGATCAAATATATGACAATTTTTAGTAAATTTTTTTTTAAATTTCAGTAAAATTTATATAGGATTAATTACCATATGATTAATCACACATAATGTAATATTTTTATATTTAACAACAAAAATTTAAATTTGAATATAACATTTATTAGAAAATTTTTGTATACAAATTTTCTCAAACATCATCAAGATTGAAAATATTTCAGCAAATTTATATGAAATTAATCACCATACGATTAATCATATACAACAAAATATATTTTCATATCACAAAAAATTAGGTTTCATTATAACATTAATATTTAGTACATGTTTCTTAATTTTACTGAAAAAACTGATAAGAAAAACGTTAACCAAAATATTGTGTTATCTTTTTCAGATAGGTTTTTTTTTGCAACCGCTATTAAGCACGCGGAATGAAATTCATGCCGGTTCTTCGAAGCATCGAGCATGGGTTGAGAATAACAGTCGTCACGTTGTGGCATTTTTCAGGCGCGTCTTCGCCTCAATACGCCATTCATCGCGATCGAGGAACGCCGCTGAAGTGTTCTTAATAAGAGTAACTAGTCTTACTTATTAAAACTTTTCAACGGGAGAAATTAAATTAGCTGACAGCGACGCTCTCAGTTCTGGGCGAATAAATGAACTCTTCGTTCGGTCCGAGCGGGCGTATGAGATTAATTTGCGCTCCTCGGTCTGAGCGTCTGTTTGCACAGCCTCGCCGCACGAGAGACAGGGGAGGGCATGTGAAATAATTTCATTTATCCGATACTTATACTCGCGGACGGCAAATTGACGACTGTGTTTCATGCTCTTCGTCGCAATTTTTTTCTTTCTCATTTAAGAGCCGATAAATATCGACGTGGCGAAACAATGCGCGCACGTTCTGCAACGTACTTGTCGATGCTAATATAATATATTAATCAAATGTTTTAATATGCAGCGGAGAATATATTACCCCGGGAGAATAATTATGAAAGAGAAAATGTAATCGAACGGTTTTCGCTTTTTACAAACCGAGAGAGAAACACGGCTATGAATAGATTATTCATGTTCTGTAATTTCAATCTCGTTGGAATAATTTGTTTCTGACAGACTTTCAGATAAAATAAAATAAATTTTACTCTCCCGGCCGCTGTACTGTTTTTTTTTCCTTCTCCTTTTTTTCTTCGTTCTGCGGTAATTTTAAAACGTTTCCTTAACTTCGGTCGCACGATTTTACGTGCCCTTCGGTAATTTCTTGCACGATAATCTTACGGAATTACCGAATATATTTTTGACTCTCTCGTACCGTGTAATTTCGATAACAAAAAGCTCAAATATGCCTATAAAAGATCGTGATCAGAATTCAAGATGGATAATAAAAATTTAGCGAGTGAAAAAAATTAGAAAAATAAGAGAGAGAGAGGGACACTGATGGTGAGTCAGAAAAATGAAATTGCAACTGAAAAATTTTTGCCACTCGGCTTTTGCCCGATTGAATCAACAGTTATTCAACAGTGAATACACATTTTATAACCAGGTTACAGCCCAGCAATCATGATGAATGAGCGACGGACGATGTGAACTTGCAAAAATAATGACAGCTCTTCCTTGTCGAGCAACGTCCGTTACGCGTTTCCAGAAAACGCGGTAATGCATTCCCTGTAGCGCATTTCACAAACGTGATCGCCTGTTTGATGTTATAATATGCAGAAAATCATTCGTTCAAGTCCACCTTTAGGGTGGTCTGACTCGCGAGTTTTCGTGGAATTCAATTACGAGAACAATCGTCCCTGTGCCATTGCCCATGCGAACGCAAGAAACACCGCTGAGAAAAATGGACAATTTTCATACAGCTTTTGCATTCTGTTTGGAATTTGGATCAGCATTTTTGTTTCGTCTATTTTACAGGGTTTGCCAAATAGAAGAGAAAAAAGGTAAAGAAATATATATAAAAAGTGCACTGCGCGGCAATAAAAATAGAATTTTATAGCTTATTAATTTAAAATGTTCGATCGATAAATTGCAGACGTTCGAAAGTACCATAAATCGTAATCTTTATTATCAGAAGCACTTAGATGGCAATTCGAAAAGTTACACGCCAAGAGGCAAAATAGCGAAGCGTAAAAATAGCGATGCAGATCGAGGAAGAGAGGTTATATCTCGACGATCCTGCTCGATGATCTCGGGATCCTCTTAACTTCTGCCCCACAGGTTCGATCTGATCCATACAAATGCAATACGACAGTTACGGCGAATCGAAAAAGAGAAAGAAAGCTCCTTTGACCGGAGAAAGCGGTGCGTGATGCTGCCAACCGCATAATGACTGGCACCATATTTTTGACCCTCGCTTGAATCCGATCCTGATATTAATGTCAACAATGGTGCTACAAATTTGAATCACCAAAATTACCGACCCACAAAAAACATTGTGACATTAAAAAATTTTTTTTAATATTCAAAATGAAACACTAAGGTAGATTTTTGTCATTCAAAAATAATAAAGGAATAATTTTTAAACAATTTTAGTTTCAAAAAAGTTGCATAGATAAGATTAAAATTTTTAGATTCAAAATAAGATGTCAAAGTGGTTATAATTCCTACCTTACCGACATTTATATTTTCTTTAAAAAATCAACAAAAATATCTTTCTGGTTTGCACGAATTGCAAGATGCAATTTTTATAAAAATATTAATGTTTTTCATGTAAATAAAAAATTTAGTTTTAGTATTTTAGTAAAAAATCGTTTTTTTTTCAGACACATTGTGAAATGTTTTCTTATCTTGTTAGTTTAGAGCATTTTTGATATTGTCAGTTGGTGATTACAAAACCGATTTTTCTTTAGTATTAATTTATATTAGAAACACTAGAAATTGACGTTTCACCATGCACTTTGAAATCCTCTTAGGAAAGTAAATTTATTCAAAAAAAAGTTCCTTAAGGAGATTGACCGTGAAGTAAAAAATGTACGTGATTTGTGTATAGCGTGCAACGCCATACAGTCGCATACAGTCAAAGTATCGAGAAGAATGTGGCAACATGTGTCAACGAGGCAGCAAAGTAAAGCTGGGTTTACGGTCCGCTTTGACTTCTTTTTTATTCGAAACCAAGCTGTAAGAGTCTATTCAGAAGCACGCTGTCCAAGATCCAGAACAGTAATCTCTTTTCCGCTGATTACCATATAACTCTACTCATCAGACCTTCGACAACAAAAAAAAAGGGACGAAAAAAATATGAGATAAAAAAACTGAAAACCGATCTCGGAAAATGAAAATATCAAAATAAAAAAATAAAAAAAAAACAATATACACAAACAGACTCGAAAATGTTAAATTGACCAATTTCGTTGGAAATCATTGAAATCATATTTCATCATTTCAATCTTTTTCCCTATCGAGTTTTTGCATTTTCGTTTTTAATTGCACACCAAGCCGACTGTTAAAAATTGTTAAATATTCGTTGCCTTTTCTGTTCCGCGGATATTTCATGCGTCCCGTTCTCGTGTGATTCGAATATCCGACCGAAACGTATCATTTTCGAGCGCTTTTATTATTTTTATCCGTGATTTTATACGGACGATGTTAATTTAACTGTTGAATATATTTACACTGCGAGGCATAATTACGTAACAGTCCAAACTCGTTTGATTTTTCATGCGCGCAAAACGGGTTCGCAATAAACATAACGAATGATAAATTCGCCCGGCCAGTGGTACTTATAATTAATAAGTTCTTGAATAATGAGATCGATCTGCAAATACGATACCGCGGCGCTGTCGGTACAAACATGTTAGATTGAGATCGGAACGAAGAAATGCGCAAAATCGTGAAACTTGTGCTTTGACTATTAGCTGCGAGGCATCTAAATCATCATCGAATTGCGCACATCCGAAACAAAAGGGACACCAAGACGTGGGTAAAAATCATTCGCAAATCAGAGACAGGCAAAGGGGATAAAAAAAACCAAGAGCAAAACGTAGCATTAAAAGGAAGCAACTCGAAAATCAAGCGTAATGCAACGCATAGCGATGTAATCGCCTCGGGAGCAACATATAACCACTACGACTTCTTGCATTTTCATACCTGCTGAAAAAAAAGAAGACTGTGACTATGAGCGAGCAAAAACTTATTTACGTAACTTTCTCCTCTTTGGACGTTTTTCTATCTCGATTGGTAACGGAAAATTGACTTGAGAATATAAACACGGATCTAAAATGCAACCTCCTCTTTTGCCACTTGACTATCCTGTAAAAATATACATTCTCGACATCCAGCCTGAAATTTAAATTCAAATTTATGGAATCAACAACTGTGACATTAAAAATGTGTGACATAAATTTTTGTTGGGTTAACACGCATATTTGTCACGCATAAATTTTGTTAATCGAAATTCAGTATTGCACATGAGCGAGTTAAACTCAACGCTTCAGCATAACGTCGGTGCAACATTCGATTTTAGCTTCTGCTGTCAGTTAGTCGAGTCATTTGAATTGAGTTTTCGTAATTAATAGTTTGCAGTTCGCGTGCGCAGTTGCCTGATGAACATTTCACTATTGAGTCGCGAAATGCGTTCAAGTAGTTTTAATCATTTTACATGAAACTGCACACGTGTTAGGTGCTTCTGTTTTAATGAATTACGGCGTTCTATACGTTCTAACCGACTTAGATCAAACTTGTTTATTCGTTTGTCGATAAACATGTTTATAAACTTTCAGACTGAGGCAGAGCGAAAACAACCTATGTCACGTATTTTTTTTCCTTCATCAAGTTTTGTAACATAATTATACACATGATTGAGTTTGGATTTTTTCTCTTCACTCTCTGCGTAGTAAATTTTCTTCGTAAGTACCCTTTATTGCAAGTTCAGGAAACTGATATAGCTTAAATAACGAATCTTATGCGGCTTCAGCTTGTCGGGACGTTCTTTACTCGTTGGCCTAACAAAAAATGTTCAATAGATTTTAACTACACAAAAAATTCCAACAAATTCATTCAAGTTGATACTCTCAAATTAAGTAATTAATTTGAATTCCTGTCAACAACAAAAAATAGCAGAAAAAAAATTTTCAAACAAAAAACATAAATTTGGGGAAAAAAATTGTTCTGCAAAATTTTTATTGGCCTAGTAAAAATGTTCAATAGCTTTTACCTAGAAGAAAATTACCATCAAATTTTATTAGATTGATACTCACAAATGAAGTAATTAATTTAAATTTAAATTTCTGTCAACAACAGAAAATAGTATCAAAAAAATTTTCAAACAAGAAAAATAAATTCAGGAAAAAAATTGTTTATCAAAATCGGTATTGGCCTAACAAAAATTTTCAATATATTTTAACTAAAAAAGTGTTAACAAATTTATTTTAGTTTTATACTCACAAATAGTATAATTATTTCAAATTTAAATCTCTGTCAACAACAGAAAATAGTAGGAAAAAGATTTTGGAAAAACAAATAAAATGAGAAATAATAAATCAAGGAAAATGAATTTGGAAAAAAAAATTGTTTCGCAAAATTTGTATTAGCCTAACAAAAATGTTCAATAGATTTTAACTCGAAGGAAATCGCAACAAATTTATTTAGTTTGATACTCACAAATGAAGTGATTATTTTAAATTTTAATTTCTTTTAACAAAAAATAGTCAATAAAAAAATGTTCTGTTCAAACGAGAAAAAAAATTTCGGAAGGGGGTAAATAATTTTTTTTGTTTAAATGTGTATAAGTTTAGTTGTTTATCGTGCGAAAGCGCAGAAAAGGGGGCGCATTTGGGTGATTTTTTAGTCGTGAAAAAGCTGGATAAAAAGACGGACGGCAGTCTCACGTATACAGTTAAGAGACTCTCTCGGGACGAAGAGGTCATTAACAGCATTTAAATGCGGAGGGACGCCGCGAGCACGACATGCCGTCGACTAACGAGCATTTGCAAAAGAGTTACGACGTCGGCGCTCTGTTTACGTACACGATATCACGACGTCCTTTAACGGGCGTAGGAAAATATTTTCTCTATTAGCGCGATTACGCTTGCCCGCATTACCGCGCGACACAGTAAACTGCACGAGTTTTGTACGTTCAAGGCCGTTCATGTAAAAATCATTTTTCAAAAAAAAAAGTCGAGTGTCGAGATAAGACCGACTTCGCTGAAATTAAACGGGACATAAGTGTTTCACATATGCCAACCATGTTAGTTATAATATCTGATATGAAACATGTGGAATAAATACTGCTAATTGAGCGCAATTTGAAAAATTGTAAATGTTTTTTTTTTGCAGGGAATCAAAAGTTGAAAAGTTGGTATACGTTTGGTCCAAACGGATATATCATTCGGCATGAATATTTGGCCTGACTTGCGAGTACGTATATCAAATGTACTTGAGCAAGTGAAACGAACAAGCAGCGAGCGACGAAAGAATTTGTGCAAACTGAGCCCTAGAATGACGCTCGCAATTCTCACGCCAGTGAGGCAAAAGGTTGTGAGACACACGGCGTGTATGTTTGTGGTAGAGGAAACTATGCAATGACCTGAGCTCTGGCGCTTTCTCTTTCTCGCCACTCGCATGTGTCTCTTTCTTTCTTCAAGTCAACTAATGAACACAAAACATTTCAACAGTCGTGGGAAGTTGCTCGAATCAGCGACGTTTCGAATTTTGGACCATTTGAATTTTTCATCTAAAACGTAATACATATACAATTAAAAAAGAAAAGATTGAACTATTCGTCTTTTTTAAGAAATATTCTACTTTTTCATAGTTTTCAGTACATCTTTTCGTTATTTTGTTAAGTTTTGTTTTTTGCAAATTTTACACACAGACAAAAATGCTATCAATATTTTTTTTCTGTACAGTATGCAGGGGACAAATCTAAAATTCAGAAAAAATATTGAAACTGACAGCAAATTTTGATGAATTCGTATGAAGAATTGGTTTAGTAATCAAAATTTGCTATAAGTTTCAATAATTTTTCACGAATTTTATATTTATTTTATATTTTTTATATTTCATATACAAAATATATGTATACAATTAATTCAGTTCAAAATAAGATGAAAAATGTAAAAATATACTCCATTCAGTGTACAGTTCAATAAATGTTCATTTATGAATTTTTTTTTTCAGTGCAGATTTTGAGAACTGAAGGAGATTTTGTGGTTTTATTATTAACGTGAATTGCAATAATCTGCAATCTTTCACTATGAACGACCGTTTAAGTTTTATTCGCAACTGTCTGAAGTCGAAATTCTGCACTTCTTTTTTGCATGTCCATCTCAGAGAGGAAGTTCTTCGGTTTCAAAGATAGGACACGATTCGCGAGAAAGCCACGATTGGCTTTTATCGAATACTCCAGGATAAGCGTCGCATCTCAAGTTTCGTCGCGTGCTTTATCCTTGTATATCGTCCCGGTTATCCGACCCTCACGTAGCTTTCTTCGGTATCAAGGAAATAGCGCAGCGGTGTATCTTGATTCAGACGTCGATTCATGATGACGCGCCGCAACTCGCTCATCTTCGCGCGGTTTATTACATCTGCCGATGTAATTACCTGCTCAAGTGTTTTTTGCACCCGGAAAAAGGTTTTTTGCATGACGCGTGATCGTACCGCTGAATTGCTGTATATCAAACTAATAATTTCACCATCAGGGACTGTCAATGGTCATCAATTTTGTTTTGCTTTTCTATTCGAAAAACAAATTTACTCCGACGTTCAGAGACATTTTCATCAAAATGGAGAATCAAATTGAAGAATAACCAATTTCAGATTTTTTTTATACAATAAAAAATTGTTTTGGATTACAAAATTGGTTAGAACATTTTTTTGTTTTTCGTCTTACAAAAGTTGGCTCTTGTGGAATCGTGACCTTGAGTGACATTGTGTGTCATAGGTCGTTGTACTCGTCTCAAGAGATGCTCTCAATGTTTAAGTCTTAGCAGGCATTCGTTTTAAAACACATCATTCCATTTAAGGCCGGAGACCGTCATAAGAGATCAAGTAGAACTGCTTTTTTGGGCCCCACTCTCCGCTTTTTTGCTTCTATTGCTATAAATTGTTATAAACCGAGCAAAACGATTGTCAGCGGAGTTTTTTTCCCTCTCCTTTCAAGTATCCATCAATCTGTTATTTTTATATCTACATAATATCTATCAATTTAATGTAGCCTTAAATTTTATTATTTTTCATCGTTAACTTCAACAAATATTTGTAAATTAGTAGATAATAATCAGTTTTAAATAAATTTACTTTTTTTATATTATTTAATTGTCATTTATTATTTTGTACTTCAAATGAAAACAATTTACATTAGATAAATTGAATATTAATTTCGAACTTTTGGAATTTACAGTTTGATGTTGACATTTCAATTCTAAAATCGAGTGTTCAAATCTCACTGGTTTTTTTATAGAATGTTTGTCATAATAATAATTCAGATTTTATATTTTAAGATGTACTTATATTAATTTATATAAATTAAAATGAATAATAATCTATTTTTCATATTATTGAATTTTCGGAAACTGAAAAGTTGTTATTAATCATTTTGTAATTGAAATGTAAACAATTAGCAAGTTTTCAAATCTCGGGGATTTTTTTTAACAATGTTAATCATTAAAACACAATTTCAGATTACATATTATAATGTTTATGTCTATTAATTTTAGTTACTTAAACAATGTAAATTGATGTAAAAAAATATTTGATACGGTTTGTTGGACAGGTTGATAATTCAGTCCGATGAAAAATTCAACAAAGGTACGAAAGTATGCGTACGATTTTAAATGTGCGAAAGTTGCACAACGTGATTTCCATGAACCGCGAGAGCCGTCATCAAAGAGCGTAAACATATATAATATAACGTAATTCTAAGGTGCAGTTGTCATCAGCGTGACACAATGAAACACATTCGGCACGTTGGCTCTGTCTTTGCCCCTTCCCACGCAAGGGACATTCGCACACATGCGATCGCGTGCGTGATCGACGCGTCTCCTCGAGCATAATTGCATTGGTTATGGCGGCGCTGACTTGCCGAGACACCGTGAAATCGCTAAGCGCAGGTTCGTGCACCACACCGCTAGCAGACCGTTGCGCGTTTCTTCTTCCTGTCCCGGGAATACGGACTAGCTGCTAAAACGAGCAGATTAACCTGGCGCGAAGGTTTCGCTTTTTTTTCGGCACCGCAAAAACGACCGTGGATACGTTAAATTATTTATGTAACCGTAGCAAAAAAATAAAAAGAAAAAGAACAAGCGATGCCTTAAAAAGTTCAAGGTAGAAGTGCGCTCGCACAGGAAGTTACATAAAACCGTACAGTTTACGTTCGAAAATTTTTTATCATTTTTATTGTTGCATCTCGAGAACCATCTCGGGTTATGTATATATTTTACGGTGACCGCAGTTGGCTCAGGTGCATGGCATATCCATATTCATTATAGTTAAGACTTTTTGACGTTAGCAAACGAACGGCCTCTAATTAACAGTACAGCTTCATTAAGCAACGTATAAAGTCGCCGTTAATTCAACGGTATCAATGAAAATATCGATACCACCCCTCGAGCCAACACTTATCAACGCGTCCCCTGGGTTTATCAAGATTCAACCAACTGTCGTCTATCATAACATTTTTATTTATCAATCATATCAACATTTATTTTCAATTTAACTAATTATATTTTCATAAGATATATTTTGAACAAGTTCCATTATAAAAATTGACAGTTCTGTCAAAGAGATGTGAATTAATCCAAATTGATAAAGTAAGAAAACAAAACCAAAAATATATATATCTGATGTTGCGTTTGAAAGTCGGTTGTAAAAATTAAATCCCTTAATTTTATGGTTTTTTTAGTATTACTATTATGAATTTAATTTTTTATATTTTTTTATGTTTTGAATTGAAATTCCAAATATAGAGAAAGAAAATTCATAACTGTTATTTGAGTTTTTATAACATCAACTTTTATTATGAATTTCCAAATTCGTAGTCGTTAGAGTACCAAATTATGTATTCAAGCTAAACAGTTATGAGTGATTTTCATAATTGAGACACCAATTATTAAGCATCGAACTTAATTGTTTGACTTTAATTAGAGAAAATGAAGAAGTCATCAAACAAAACAAACAGACCAGACTCTTTTAATTTTATGTCAATTCAAAATATTTTATGTTTTAACTTTTTTTAAAAAATTTGCTTACATACACTTTGTTAGTATGTCCAAAAAAGTGAAAATTATATCTATCCAAAAATATCCAAAACTGATATGATGGAAGTTCGAAACGTTTTGCAAAAAAAATTTTTTATATACGTTTTAAACTTTTATCTCAGTGTCTTATGAAATTCGAAAATTATTTATAAATAAACGTTTTCTATCCAGCACTTAAATTTGATAACAAAGTTAAAATATTAACAAGACAATATCTTTTATTTTTGCAGATATAAACTATTGATACCGAGGAGTCAATTTTTACAAAAAAGGGAACTCCACAATTAGATTATGTATTTTCAATTATTATTAATCACTGCACACGTAATCAAAACGAAATATAAAAAAAAATTTTTAATAAAAAATTCAAAGTGTCACATTTTACCCCATGTGTCACTCTTACCCCGATTGACTCTACCCATCCAAAAATACGTTTTTTTATTTGAAAATTGTATGAATCCAAAATACATTAAAACTTGAAATTTGATAATAATTTGATTGCTTTTTTGGGATAGAAATATTTTGATTTAAAAATTGTATCCATCGAAAATACATTTAAACCTAAAATTTGATAATAAAGTTAAACCAATGGCAAGACAATAT
>JAAMPD010001793.1:28774-48703 GCA_025266255.1 Trissolcus basalis | reverse complement strand
TTTAAAGTTGAGATATTTGATTTCAAACTAGTGTAAAAATGCATGCTTTGTATATATCTATATATATTATTTTGCCCATTTTATAAATCAAATATTTCAGCTAAGAGTTTTGATTTATCTTTGTATCTAACCTGATTTCAAAAAGACTATAGATAGTTAATTGCATTTTGTTTTTTCTGTTTTAGATAAGTGTAATTTCGCAACACTCGAAGGGTGCCAGGCTGGATTTTAACATGGACGTACAGATTTTTTATAAAATTGAACTATGTGTATTTTTGATCGTCATAAAGAATTTGGCAAAGTATGAAAATGTTTTAAAAATTCAAATTCGAGATATTTGATTTGAAACTATTGTGAAAATGCATGCTTATATCTATATACAATTTGATATACATATATATATCATTTTGCCTAATTTTTAAATCAAATATCTCAGCTTACAAAAAGTTCCGACTATTTTGCTGAGACCCACCATCATAACTGCTAGAGATTTTTCATAGTTCCTAGAGTCTTTACAGTGTTTTCTAGTAACATGTACTCCTACGGATAACTCGTTGGTAACTATTTATATATTCTAGTAAAAAGAATAATATATTGTCTGTATTGATAATATATTGAATGGTTTTGAAAATTGCTGATATATAATCCATATATGAAAAACACTCAAACAAATATACGATCTTTTTTACTATTTATATTTGTCCCTAGTAACTCTTTAGTGGGTTTTAATCTATTAACATAATTGAATAGACGAATCTACAATGTATCACAATTAGTTTATTATAAGAATAAATTGTCGAGTTGCAAAAGTAAACAATCCTGATTGCGCCGCAGAATCAGAGGAGGAACAAGAGATTAAGCCGAGTATCTAATAAATTATGCATCGTTCGCCGTCCTTTTGACATTAAGCCGACTTGGGCATTGTCTCTCGAACGGCCGATGCAAGTGGGATTGTCGAGACTGCAAGCATAACCTTTGTCTTTGATAATAATAAACGGTCTGCTCGCGCTGTCGTTGTCCCAGCCACTGTTTCTGCTACTCACGATCCTAACATGCGATCCTGCGTTTCTTTTTTCCAGAATCTTTACCCAACTGAAACAACAACCTCACAAGTACAATGTTTTCTTTCTTTTTTTTCAAACTTCAAATCTCAACTTCAAATTGAACTTTTAATTTTCTAACAATTATTTCCAAGTTATTTATTAGATGTTATAAAAACGGAAAAAAAGTTTTAAAGCCGTTGGATGTTACGGTCGTGATGCAACCATATTTGGCAGGTCTCATCGACGAGCCGCGCAACGTTTTTATTTTGCAACAACGAAATGCCTGACACATGCACGGAAATTACACGGAGCGTAAGAAATCGGGCGCGCGGCAAAAAGTGAGACGTTGCGCAAAAGAAAACGACACCAAATCAAACGCGCCCGTTTTACTGATGGGGAGAAGAAAAATGTGCCGTTGTGGCACTCGTCGAAAATTTAGATTGCCCAGGTGATTACCGCGGCTAATGCGCGCCCGCGACAACATGTGTTACAAGCGAGTTTTTGCTCCCAGCCGGAGCCTCGACGATGAGTGGATGTTTATGTCATAACACTTCATCTTGTCAACCGATTGTATAATTAGGATACGCCAAAATGTGCCTTTTTCTCCCTGTACTGATTAACGTCTCAATGAAAAAAGTAACGTTACAGTGTTGTAGGCGACGAAATTTTTGAAATACAATAAACATACAAAATGGATTTATGTTTTTGTACAATTTTTGAAGGATGATTTTAAATTCTGAACTTGAATGCAGTTTTTTTTTATTTCTTTTAAATTCAAAATTTTTTAAATCAAATTATAAATTTTGAATTGAAAATGGCAGTAGTGATTCTCATTTATTAGAAATTAAAAAGTGAATTAATTCAAATTTGAAAATATCATAACGCTTGTTAAAAAATGATGAGAAATAATGAACAGAAAATCGTTTTTTTTTTAGTTTGAAAAATATTGGCAAAATTGAAACTCCTAAACAATTTTCAGATTTTCAGATTCAAAATTGTTGGAAATTCTAAATTCTAAATCTGAAACTAAAAAAGGAATCTAAAATCTGAAATAAAAAACATTCAAATTCCTTCTACTTCAAGTTTGAATCTAAAAAATTATAATTTAAACTAAAAACAAATCTATATTTTCAAATTCCACTTTTCAGATCTAAAATCGTAAATTCTGAATTTAAAACTACATTTGACACTGAATTCCAAATTGGATATTCCTAAATTTCATATAAAACTTTTCCATTTTCAAATTTTAAATCCAAAATTTCATAATTACAAAATTCGCTATTGAAAATTAAAAATTGTAAAATAATAATTTTTTTTCAACTTACTGTCGCAAACAAGCTTATTCATTTACGTGTGTTCTTTTCATAATAAAAAAAGCTTAGAGAAAACAGTTACAAAACAAAACTTCATGACTAATAATCTTTCGATGCAAAATAGAAGTCCATTAAGGACTTAAAACTGAATTACACTTTGCCGCGATAAATGAATAAAACGAGAGATCGAGAGAAAGAGAGAGAGAGAGATGTAGAAAAATAAGAAAGAAATCTCGCAACGAATGGAATTACGGCGTCGTATATATACAAAAAGTGATCGATGTGCCATGTCGATTCGCGCGCCAACGATATTCTCTCGGTAATTTACACTGGTGTATCTAACAAAAATCACGTTTATCGCTACTTTGACTTATGACACATTTCCGCCATCTTGATGTGCATGATTATTATTTATCGCTCATAGACCATTAAAGGCGCAACCGAAAGGAATTTGTCGAATTATAAATCACGATGACAATCAATACCATTTCTCATTGACAAACAAAATTAAATACCGCCAATAAAATTAAATCCCAAGCCGCGTTAATAAATCTGTTAACAATTCATCACTCAAATTAATCATTCAAACAAACTAAAAAAAAAAAAATAGAAAATAAAAAACAAAACTCGTGACCAACTTTTTAATTTTGCTTCCAGCATTGTCTGATGGATGTTCACACGATTTCATCGGGGGCGCGCATTAATGCTTATCCATCAGTTTGTGTTTTACCTGACAGCGTAATCTGTTGAGCGTACAATTAATAGCGTGTAAAAAATGAAAGATCAATCCCATGCTAATTAGCACGTTTAGCCGAAAGTAAGAGGCCTGACATTTGGGGAGCTCTTGCCGCAGCTAATTAATTTATTCGTCCCGATTATCTAATCATTTCTAGCATTTCTTTGCCGCAGACAAACGGCTGATAGTGTTCGCTGAACGTTAATTGCGCCTAACTAAAAGAAATGTCAACCCCGAGCATCGAGTGCCAGCCGATGTTTGATACGAAAACGTCGGACAAAACAAAACAAAAAAAAGGAAAAATCAAAGGAGAAGAAAAATGCACGAGTGCAAACGTTTATTTGAGACGCGGGTTAATCGAATAGCCGTGTCATGAGTTGTTTAGCATCCGCGCGCTAACTATCGTTTACTTTTACAAGGAGAACCAACCTTTCGCATTTGTTTGCACTGATGCGTTTGAAAGACAGCACTGCAAACGGCCGTACAAATTTCAAAACCGCCTACGCGCTTCGCTGCGCAAAAATATTTAACACCACTGCCCACGATGATTACCGGATTACCGAAACAATGCCTCCCATTATTACGTAACGGCGCATGTGCGACAATCGCTCATTCAAAACCTCAGAACAAAAATTCGTCTCACAAAAACATTCCCATTACCCTTTTTTTTATTTCGTTTTTTTTTCTTTTTCTTTTTTTACATTTATTTTGTTTTTTTTTTTTTCATGTCGTAATTTACAAGCGCAGAAACTAACGGTTGAGAAACAGAAATTGGAACGGGAGGCCGATAATGCGAGGCCCGATCGACGGTCAGCTAATTGACGAACTTAATTGAACCGAAAATGTGTTTGCACAAATAAATATCCGACGTCCGATCACTCTCGAGCAACGTCACGATCGCATTCAGCTGTTTACAAGGTTTATATTCACGTTTCGTGCAAAGCGCAGTTCATTTTATCGGGTAATTAATCCCCAATTAAGATGGCCGATTAAGAAACATCATACTAGGCAAATGCGAACGGATGAATAACGAAATTCATTAGCCTGAATTAATTAGCGTCTCGCAAGAGGAACAACAAAAAATGTTGCCCTTACAATACCGAGTTTCTTCTCCTTTTTTTCTTCCTTCCTTTTTTTCCATTCTTTTTCCCATTTTTTTTTTTGCGTTGACGGTTTGAATTATAACGTACCACTTCGCCTTTCTCTTGATAAATGCCAAATTCTATGGAATAATAAAAGTCGTTTACCCGTGACATACACGCGGCTGCGAATTCAATTTTATATCTCAAGCCAATCGAATGACTTGGGATTGAACTCAAGTTCTTAAATACGATAACGACCGTGGTTGTAAAGTTTCTTTTATGTGCGCCGAGTGTCATTTCCAAGTCATTATTGTATACGATCGCTATCGCTATGCCACGCTGATCAGCTCCCAATCCATGGAGATATGAGTCCAACGGCAATAATGATCGGCGGTTACAGGGCCCGCCTAGATAAGCCACTTTATGAGATGATTGTCCTATTCATCCAGGGCGAAATCTTCTGGTTCACTCCTATTGTAGATCACGCTGCCATTGTCTTTGTCTTGCAATATCCTGTTTTTTTTCTCTCTCTATATTTTTTGCATTCTAAATTCATGGTAAGAGATAAGAAAATGTACCTGCAAAAAAGGAAAATAATTAGAACGAAAAAAAGGGACAATTGATTGTGGACATAAAATGTGTATTATAAAAATATATACTCGCTGTATATTCACCGTAGAGAGCAGGATAAAATTTTGATTTCGCTTGTTGAAACGTGATCGCCAAGCTCGTTCCATCTACGTCGCGCGGTTCAATGGATAAAAATGACAGGACATCCGAGGAATTCGTATGGGAGGCCGAATAAGGCATAGACGCACCGGGCGCTCTTGTTGCGTCCCAACATTTGATCGTAAGTACAAACTGCCATAAAAACATATTCCGCGCTGCATTCACCGCACGTACCTCAATCGGTCGTTTTTTTCTGCCGCCTGGTGCCCCTTTATTTCTCTTTTTCATTTTTCCTGCCTTGCACAAACAGGCTTCATAAAACTGGTGTTAAACACGAGTGTAATGCAATTTGCAATTGTGCCATTTGGAGAATTAATTACCATTAAATCCGGTCGATTTTCTGAATCTCATGCTCCATGCATGAACGTTATTTAATTTTCAAAATCTGATCAACACATTTTGAACCTTTCAGAAAAATTAATTTCGTAATTGAATATATTAAATTCTAAATCTAAAATTTCAAGTTTTATAGAAATGATCTAAAATTTTAAATGGTGTTCAATCTAAAATTGAGAAATTCTAAACTCAGAAATCTAAAATTTTTAATAAATTTGAAAACATTTTGAACATTTCAAACAATAAATTTCGTAGTTGAATATATCAAATTCTAAATATAAAAGTTCAAGTTTTAGAAATGATCTAAAATTTAAATGGTGTTTAATCTGAAATTTTTTAATTCTAAATTCAAAAATCTAAAATTTTTAATGAATTTGAAAATATTTTGAACATTTCAAATAATAAATTTCGTTGTTGAATACATATATATATTAAATTCTAATTCTAAAAGTTCAAGTTTTAGAAATGATCTAAAATTTTAAATGGTGTTCAATCTAAAATTTTGAAATTCTAAATTCAGAAATCTAAAAATTTTCAATTAATTTGAAAACATTTTGAACATTTCAAACAATAAATTTCGTAGTCAAGTATATATTAAATTCTAAATCTAAAAATTCAAGTTTTAGAAATGATCTAAAATTTTAAATGGTGTTCAACCTAAAATTGTGACTTTCTAAATTAAAAAATTTTAAATGTCAAATGAATTTGAATCTGAAATGTTAAATTTCATATGCAAAATTGACATGGGACAAAAATTGTTAGCTTTTGAATGTCTGATGAAAACATCAGTCATCCGACGAAAGCGATGCACTTTTTTTTGTAGCTCCTGGAGCCAAGCGAGCGTGCATAATTAGTACAAGTTGCATTTATCTTGTGATAGCAAAATTTGCAACTCATTATAATATTTGCCTTTGAATGAGCCCCGAAGCGATTCTTTGACCCGCGCGAAGCTCCAACAATAGTTCTCCATACTCGGAGCAAAAGGAGGAAAAGTCGTGTATACTTCAGACAGCGACGTGCCTGCTTGTTATTCGAGAAACATAATTCAATTCTTTTTGAACTTTTGACTGCACACTCAAATGAACTCGTCACGTTGTTGTTTCTTTTTTTGTTCTTCTTCTTCTTGTTTTGTTGGTTCTTTTTTTCTTTTAGTTTTTGATACATGAGACAACAACAAAAATGTTTCAGCAAATTGGCCGAATTGAGCAAATAATATGATTGATGGATACTAAAGTGAGCGACGCGGGACAAGAAGTGTGTGTCGCGCAAAAAGTGCCACTGCAATCAAGCCTAACGAAGTTCAAGAAAACGAATGAGGGGGAAAAACACCCCGACCAAAGTGGGAATGTGAAATCAATTTTTCGTAAGATCATATGAAAGCTGTCCAAGTGCGCACGTTCTCGAGAGAACGAAATTGAGTTGACTCTCTGTTTCCACCTGTCGTTAATATTCTGATGCTTGTCTGATCGAGGGACATGCTCCTCTGTGCACGTTTCATTCGCTCGTGTAACAAGCTTGTAGCGTGCCTACGAATGCTAATTCGCCTCGCATTCGTGATTACTTTCCAATGAAAAGTTACACGGGCTTGCATTCGTTTTTGAGTGTTGCTTAATTATCACGGTCGTTGTAACCATGATGATTCGTTCTTTTTCAATATATATCGATGAACAATCATTTCAAGTCGTTTTCAGTTTTTTATCGTCGTATTTTTACCCAATCAGGGATTGCCAAAAATCAGAATAAGAAATCTTGATAACAAAATGTCATGTCTGAACATATCTCATGAACAAGAGTTTGAAATAATTATTGAGATAAAAGTTTTTTTCATGTTTTGATACGCAAATCAAGTAATAAACTAGTTTTTACATGTTCAAATTTTAAAAGTTGTCGGTCTATTGCAATTTGCAAATAGTTTCAGAGAAGAGGCCAGAGTTTAAGATTATACAAACTAAGCTTTGGAATAGTCCAGAAAAAGCAGGAATCTGTTGTACCAAAGTTTGTGGGCAGCTAAAAATCATACCTAGAAGAAGAAACAGAACTTTATTAATCTGTTTTTAGTTGTAAAAGTAAGATTTAATGAAGTAAAACATTTTTATAACAAACCTGATATATCCTGTGTCCTTATGCTTGCCGATGAGGAACTTCCTGACTCCATCTGTGATCTGGTTGGCCCACGGTGGTTTCACCCATATCAGCGTCTTGAAGTGACCCGCATAAACCGACGGCAGAATCCAGCTCTCGATGCTAATTTCCCTGATTACAAAAAATATTCATTTGAATAATCTCCGAAGATAAACTATGAATAAATTAGATTTTACAAAACAAACGTCATAACTGTTGATAAATGAAAAGCAGATTCAAGTTAAAATATTTACCTGAACAACTCCTCTTTGTTCCAAACAACATCGCACTTCATGTCTTTTGGTAAAAGTAAATCTGGATGAGAATCCAGATGAACCAGGACGTTGTTTTCAAATGGTAAATGCCTTGATCCCAAACACCGATAAATATGGGGAAGAACCTGTAAAAATACAAATAAATTAATATGTCTTCATTTTTAAAGAGTTGCGCATTGGAATAATGTTTGCAAAATGTTGCAAAAGCTTTGCAACACTTTCAACTTTGGAGAATGTCGGGTAATCAATCTCCAGGGGCATTTAATACAAAATATGAAAATGTTAAAAGAACATTATTTGTATTCATTTCTTTTTCTTTTTTCAAACGTCTACCCTTTGAATTGTTCTTTCGTTCCGAAAAGTTTAAAAAGAAATAATATTTTAATTAATTTAAATTAGTTTATTATTTTGTTAAAAACAACAAAAAACTTTGAAACAACGCTTTCATTCAAATTAAGTTTGACTTTTGGGATGTCAACAAACAATATACGTTCAATGTCATTTGAATGTGACAAGGTGGCAGCCCTGAAGTTTAAATATCAAACAAAACATGTATTCGAATGTGACATTTAACCTAACCATGAAAAAAAAGTTCTTTTTGCGAAATTGCAAAGTTAACCTCAAAATGAATTAAAAAACTGTTGAATAGAAAAATTAATAATAAAACAAATCACCTCATTATGTCCTTCAGCGACGACGACAGGCATCTTTTCAAAAAATCTTCTGCGAGGAGGCATTCTGGATTTTAGCAAAATCGAAAGCTGACAACAAACCGATGCGACAACACTGAGGACGCTGATAATCGCGAAAACGAAAAAACACGAAAACCGGCGCGAATCACGACAAATAAACAAACAATCGAATACGGTTTTTGCAAAATTTTCGATTCCCACGTGAAACCACACGCCAATCATTTAGCACGCACGCCGACCCCGAACTGTGATGGCACCGACGCGGGAAACGGTTATGATTCAAATTGAAAACGTTTGTTTTCGTTTTGACTGTAACTGAAAATTAAAAATTCAAGAAAGTAAACTAAATTGAAGTGTTATAATTTTAATTTTTATGCACTGTGAGTGTTAAATTTAACGTTAAATGTCAATCTAGAATCGTCAACCGACAACCAACCGACACAACGGTAAGACAATATTAACAATTGCGGCAACAAAACAAAATGAAAAAAGGTGCGAATCACGATAAGAAAATACTCGAACGTGATTTTTTTATATAAAAATTTGAGTGATCATATTTCAATTGCGAACATGCGAGAAACGGTTGAGCCAAGTTCACTTTCGTCTTCTCGTTTCGTGTTTTGATTATGGCCGATTCGGATTCGCGGGCAGTTTGAATTCTATAATTCAATTCAAATTTTGATGAAAAAAAATTATGATTTATTAAATAATTTGTACTGTCGAATGAGTGTTATATTTTTAATTTTATTTGATATGTGATGTTTAGTATAACGATTTAAATTAATACGCATGCGCAGTAATCATCATGGCGGAAAAACTTTAAATTCGAATTCAAATTCTTTGTTTTTTGTGATACGTGACTCAATAATTTTAAATTAATTTGTTATCTAATTCATTAGTATTTAATCATACTATGCATAAGATTAAAAAATTGTAAATTTCAATTTCAATTTATTTAATTTGTTTTTTACTAATTTTTTATCTAAATCAATATTGCTAGATTCTTAATAATTTCTCCTTACTATATCAATCAAAAAAATGATAATATTTGGTACTGATAAAATATTAGCTCCTAGACATATAAAAATAAAACACCAACAAATAAAACTTCGAGCATAGTTTTGATAACAATTTATGAACATGAAAAATGTATGTAGAAAATACAAAATAATTTACAATAATTGTTCATTCGTTACAAAAACTGTACAATGTGATCCTGAATGGTTTACAATATTATCAACAAATTACAATTTACATATTTATATAATATAACATTTCTAATTTCCGACATCCTCTAACTATGAACTCTCATTTAAAATTGAACATCTCTGAATAATACAACTGCATATGTAACCGATCCGTTTGTATTCTCAAATTTGCAAAATAATCTTCAATATCTTCTGTGCTATCAATACCATTATCATAACTGTTAGAGCAAATTCGATATTCGTCAGTATAATTTTGAGTTTCTGTTTGGTTATAGTTATAAGTTCCACTGTTAAACTCTGAATACTCATAAACATCATTTTGTTGGGTTCCATTGCTCAGGGTCTGGCTCTCATTTTCATAACAACCATTAGGAACATCATTTGGCTCATAAGTGGTTACAGTATTATCACTAACAGGAACCCAATTAAAAACACCACTCGAAACGTCAATCTCATCGTGAGAATCTCGATTTATCTCTGGTGAAACTTGCACCACTTTTTTAGCTTTCTTGTCCTTCCTACATTTATCATCTTTTCTCGTTTTAACAACTGTAAAACCAATTTCAATTGGATTTGCAGTTTCGTTTCCAGTAGTTTCAATAGAATCTTGATTTTTCTCGTGCCTATTAATGTCAATTGGTTTCGCAGCTTGATTTCCTGTAGTTTCAATAGAATCTTGATTTTTCTCATCATTTCCTTTCTTTTCCACGACAAAAGTTCTTGCTTCTCTTCCTTCATCTTTCTTACCTTCCACATTTTCAATCTTACAAGCGAGACATACAAGATCATGATTTCTCTCCTTCCAATCGCGGACAAAAGTTAAAACTTGACTTTGAGACATGTCCGGACATTCCTCAACCATTTCTTTTTCCAGTTGCTCTAAACAATTTTGATCAACTCTCAACAACATGTCTTTGAATGTTTCGTACTCTTTTACATAGTCCGTTCCCGAATGCAAATAATTCAGAGCATTCTTGTAACCGTCCAATTCTTCATTGCTGAATCTCAGTTTAGGAAAGTTCGTGTTCATCTTCAGAGGATAGGGAAAATGATTGTCAAAGATCCGACCGGCTTTTCTATGTCCGTCCTTGAAATCTTCGATCTCTTTGATCATTTCCAATAAATTGCATTCTGGATTCGATTCAGAATATAAATAAGTGCTGATGATTTCGCTCTCGTTTTGGATTTCCGGATAGATACAGAGGAGAGCCCTCTTTTGGATTTCCAGAAACGTTTTCATTGACGAGTAATATTTACAGAACAATCTCGCGTGTCCGAAGTCAATGACCAAGTGCTTCGGTTCGGCCAACAGTTTTTCAAATCGGTCTATGTGGAATTGAAGCAGAGCCTTCCATTCCCTGGCTTTAATCAGTACGACCTCCTCATCGCTCAGGTCTGCATCCTTATCTGATCCTTGCGAAGTTGTCATTTCTTCTAAACACTGCAACAAGTTTAGCAACGTTTCTGAATCCGTTTCAGGATTTTCAATCTCTCCAAGGATTCTTTTCATTTCTTCAATCATTGGCTTGAGATCCTCCACCTTCTCTTCCTCTTTCTTTTTCTCGTCTTCCTCATCTTCGTCTTCTTCTTTTTCCTTTCTATGATTTGATTTCATCTCAACTTCCAAATCCAACATTATCGCTCTCATATCATCTTCAGTGATTCGATGTTCCTTGAAATCTGGAATGCCAATTCTGAAATTGCTCGCCTCGTTCGCCGCCTGCCACTTTGAACGATTCCCATCTTGGGCCTCATCAACTGTGATGTCCTGCCAATTCATGTCTTCGGGCGGTTCAAAGTTTGTTTCTCTCCGATTTTGTACATCTTCTTTTTCACCACTGGCTTTTTCTTTTTCAGGTTTTCGCAAACAACACAGTTTGCTTCGCTTGACTCCCTTTCCCTGGTTTTTCTTTGTGACTACCTTTTCAATTGTTGAAACTGGTGGTGTTGGAATGGAATTTGAAATATTTATTTCTTTAACAATTTTATCTGAAAGTTCTCTATTTGTATTCAAATTTTCATTCGAATTTTCATTCGAGATTTCATTAGAGTTTTCCTTTGAATTTTCATTTGACATTTCTTCAGGAATTTCATTTGAGTTTTCATTTGATTGTTCATTCTCAGGTTCCTCTTTAAACGAAGCAAATACTTTTTCATAAGTCTCGTCATGATCGTTCCAAACATCTCCAGTATGATCGGTAGGAAATTTCAAAATGGAAAAGTCTTTCCCTCCGATTATTCCCAGGAGATCTCTGAAGGTACTTAGTTCATCCTCTGACGCAATTGTGATTGCTATTCCTCTCGATCCGTAACGACCGGACCTTCCTATTCTATGTAAGTATGTGGCTCCATCTGAGGGGACGTCCAGGTTGATGACTAAGTTCACATTTTCTGCATCTATTCCTCGTGCTGTTAAATCCGTTGTTAGTAATATTTTGCACTTAAATTCCTTCAACTTTTGTATCGTGCTCAGTCGCTGTTTCATTTCTTGGTTTCCTGCTATGAATGTAGCTTTGTGGCCCAACGAGATCATTTTGTTGCAGACTGACTGAGCTCTGTAAAATAATACAAGTTATAAAAATTGTAAAAATATATAAAAGATTAGTTAATGAAAATTTACCGGGTCTGGTAATTGGAAAATACGAGGCACTGCTTGTATGGAATGTTTTTTAGCAACTTGGCTAAGAGATCAACTTTGATTTGAACCTGAAAACATAATGTTACATTTACCTTTTTATGAATCATTTATCTTTACAATCAAGAAAACAAATAAGAATTCATAAATAAAAATAAAAATAAATTCAACACGATGTAACGATTTAGTTACCTGTCTCATTGTGTTGGGATGATGAGGCACAACTGAGACAAATTGTTTAAGTCCTTTCAAAATTGGACCATCATCGTTAGGAGATGACAGCACTGGTGACTGCATGTATTTTTTCAGTACAGTTTCAAGATCTCCAGGATATGTCGCACTTGACGAAATCACTTGTTTGTTTAGAGGGAGTTTTGAGTAAATAAAACTGAAAAATATAAAAATAGTTAGAAGTATACGAAAAAAAAAACAAAAATATAAACATCTACCAAACAAAAATTAAGTTATTGATTGTAATTTAACGTTAGTCGTTCAGTCGAAAAAAATTGTTGAAATGTCAAAAAAATGTCATTATTTTTCACTAGAGAATTTTTTCGGTTATAAATAATAGTGCCAATGAAAATTACTCGATATCTTTCTGAAAACTCTTATCCATCAACTTGTCAGCTTCATCCAAAACGAACAACCGGACTTTGTTCACTTTCAATAAATCTTTGTCTATAAGTTGTTTGACCCTTCCTGGAGCGCCCACTACGATTTGACACTGTTGCAGTTTTTTCTTGTCTTCGTTTATTGGAATTCCTCCAATAAAAGTTTGCACTTTCAAATCTGAAACAAATGAAATTTATTAGTTTCAATTTAGTTTTTTATGCGCACTTTGAAAATGACAATGATTTGTTCGTCATTAAAAAGTCTTGCTCTTTAACAAAATGACTTTACAACATCTTAAATTGTACCTTTGATTTCACATCCAATAGCTGTTATTACTTGACAGATCTGAACAGCGATTTCTCTGGTAGGTGCCAAAATTACAACTTGTGGAGAACGAACACTAGTTTCTAACATTTCCAATGCAATTATACCAAAAACTGCCGTCTTCCCTGTACCGGATTTTGCTTTCAGAATCAGATCTTAAATAAATGGAAGATATTAATTTCATATTTTATTTTATAAGTTTATTTACGTCAATATATAATCAACTTCTTGAAGGCGTAATTATTCAATTAATTCGTTTAAGTTATATAAAAAAGATATGTATAAAAATATAATTTTGCAATTACCATAACCACATCTTCCAATGGGAATTGCAGTCAGTTGCACAGGAGACGGTGTGTGAAATCCACAGTTATACAACCCGGCGACTACTTTTTCTGACAATCCCATCTGGATAAATGTTACGTCTGTAGAAATCTTAATATCATCTGTTCTTTGTTGTTCGTCTAATTTGTGAGCTATTGTCTTAGACATCTTGATAATCTGCAAATAAGAAGAAAATTAGAAAAAACTATCTAACAATTCACACAATTATAAACAAAAATCAGTAATTCAAAACAAAAAACGTCCAACATTATTTAAACAACACTTCAAACAATATTTCTTACATACATTACAATATTTGTTATTTAAATAGAAAAAATAAACTTTGCAATCGTATGATTTTGAGGTTATTTTCCATATGAACCTTTTTTTATAATGTCAGCATTAAAATTAGTGCAATTCGAAAATCGTAGTTCTTAAAATTCAATTTTTAACATGAAATATCAACTTGTCAGAATGAACATTTAATTTACAACGACAATGACAAATGAAATCATTCTGCAAAATTCGTAAAATGTACACACTTACAGTTTGTTTGACAAACAACAGTTGCAAATAACGTTTGAAAAAAAATATCAATTGGAGTTAAACTCAACCGAATTATCCTTAACTCAACAAAATTGATAAAAATACATCTTTTGAGTGCGCAAAAAACGAAAATTGTTCACTTTGTTTTCGTTTGACGAGCCGCTTTTCGTAAGCAAACCAGGCGCGTTGATTGTGGGGGCGACAGCAGCGCCATCTGTGCACAAAACTGTGTCGGTCGGGAGGGCAGTGATTTTGTAAATAAAATAATATCTCGCAAATGGCCAGGGGTAGTTCGAGTTTGTCGCCCGCTGAAAAATTAGAATTGTGGAAAAAATTGCGCGAAGATATGCCAATGCCGAAGTTTAACTTACGACTGCCTCAGGACAATGCGATGGAACCGATGCAGGTGGACGCCCCGGTGGAGGACAACGACAACACGGAAGAAGAACCCTACGTCGTTGAGAACCCGACCCTGGTGAGTTACCAATGATAAACATAACCTATAAAATTGTTTTGTCAAAACTTTTACAATCAAATAGAAATGAAAAAATGAAAAAAACACACAATTTCCAACATGAAAATTACAAAAGTCAATTGAAAAATTGGAAATATAACCTCCTTTTGCAAGTACAGGATTTTGCACTCCAATGTCTTGTTCTTTTTTGTTTTTTGACATTTTTTATAACCTATGAATTTATGTCAAATTGAACAAGTTGCTTTTGTTAATTGTTATTGATGTACGTAACCTAAAAATATCACCAACTTACAAATGTAATTGTAAGTAGATTGACATGAATAATTTTCAATTTATAATAATTATATTATTTTTATACAAAATTAGTTCATTTAATCCAGAAATAGTGATATTTTTTAGGTTAGACTCTCATTAACAACAATTGCAAAAAACAGTTTGTTGTATTTTGTAATCTGAAACTGTCAGTTTAAAAACCAAAATCAAATCAATATCAAAACAGCAGAACCTTGAAGATGGTTTTAGCAATAAACGAAACTTTAAAAAATACATGATATCTAAGTCTGCAAAATGTAAAACTGATAGAACATCTGAAAATGGCAATGTTTAATTTAAAATTTTGCATAATGCATGGATATAGATATTCAAGGCCATGCAATTTTTGACAAAGTTGAAATTGAACTTCTTGAATTTGAAATGGCGAGTTTCCAAATTCGGTCACATTGTATATTATCATAACTAAAAACATAGCTGGTTAAATTTCCAACAAATTCTGTCATTCTTCACAAACAGTTATATTCAAATCTAAACAATCACTTATATATTTTTAACAAAATAATAAATAATAATTGTTGTCTGAGTAAAATAATAATTAATCGTTTTTATTTATTATTTATCGAATGTAATAATGATGAATGAAATTTTGTTTCAGGACTTGGAGTCATATGCCAACAGTTACACGGGCCATGCCAAACTGTACCGGTTAATTTATATCGCAAACCACTGTCCGTCCCTGCGAATAGAGGCGCTGAAGCTCGCCATCTCATATGTGATGACAACTTACAACGTTGCGCTCTACCTGCAGCTCCACCAGAAGCTCCAACAAGCCCTGAACACTCCAGGTCTGCCGGACGTCGCAGCTCAGTCCAGCTCTCAGGATTACCCAACAATCGACCAAGCATGGGTTGATTCACGGTCAAAGAAAGCCGCTCTGAAGCTCGAAAAGTTCGACACTGACCTTAAGAATTACAAAAGCAACTCGATCAAGGAGAGCATCAGGAGGGGCCACGACGATCTTGGCGACCACTACCTCGACTGCGGCGACCTTGACAATGCTCTGAAATGTTATTCCCGGGCTCGGGACTACTGCACCAGCGGCAAACACGTCGTCAACATGTGTTGGAACGTCCTCAAGGTCTCGGTGTACCTTCAGAGCTGGAACCACGTGATTTCCTACGTTGCAAAGGCCGAGAACACGCCGGATTTTGCCGACATTCATGGCAAGGACAACAACCAGTCGATCGTGACGAAACTCAAGGTCGCCGCGGGTCTGGCCGAACTTGCCACTAGAAAATACAAGGCCGCCGCCAAGCTGTTCCTGCAGGCCTCCCTTGATCATTGTGATTTTCCGGAGCTCCTGTCGCCCGGCAACATCGCTCTCTATGGCGGACTCTGCGCCCTGGCAACTTTTGACAGACAGGAGCTGCAGAAACAAGTGATCTTCAGCGGCTCGTTCAAACTGTTTCTCGAGCTTGAGCCCCAGCTGAGGGACATTATTTTTAAGTTCTACGAGTCGAAGTACGCGTCCTGCTTGAAACTGCTGGACGACATCAAGGATAACATACTGCTGGATATGTACATCGCGCCGCATGTTAATGTGCTCTACACGCAGATCAGAAACCGAGCTTTGATACAGTACTTCAGTCCGTATTTGAGTGCTGATATGAGACGCATGGCTACTGCTTTCAACAGAACCGTACCGGCACTCGAGGACGAGCTCATGCAACTTATCTTGGACGGACAGATCCAAGCTCGCATAGATTCACATAACAAGGTTCATTTCAAAACTTTGTTTCTATTCAAACTGATCCTATCTGAACTGTTTTTATTAAAAATATTCTAAATATTTTATTTAAAAATATCTCGTAACTTTTCTGTTCGTTTTATAGCTTTTTTTTGGTTTGTTCTTTTTTACAAGTTTTTAAACGATAGGGTCAACCGGGGTAAGAGTGACACATGGGGTAAAATGTGTCACCTTGAATTTTTTGTATTAAAAAAACCTTGATACTTTGCATATTTTGTTTTCCATACGTGTTCAGTGACTAATAATAATTTATAAAATCAATTCGAATCATGTGAAGTTGTAAAATCAATAATGTTATTTAAATTGTCATAATTAACCCGAAGTGTTACTCTTACCCCGGTTTACCCTAACTTTTGAATTTGATATAACTGTTAGGAATTGAGAGATGATTTAATGGGTTTGTTCATTTTTGCAGATTTTGTATGCCAAAGATGTTGATCAGCGTAGCACCACTTTCGAAAAGTCCATCGGTCTTGGAAAGGAATACCAGAGACGCACACGAATGATGATCCTTAGAGCAGCCATGTTAAAACATCAAATCTATGTAAAGGTAGACAAGAAACTGAAACCCCAAAATGAAAACCAAAACCAAAACGTTAGTGTCCCTTTTTTTCTATTTTTTTAACCGTATGACTTAACATTAAATTTAAATATTAATGAACAATGGTATTTGAACTAAATTTTGATATTGTCATTGCAGCTTCCAACGCGAGAAAATACTCAAGGCGGGGAGATGCCAGTCGTTCCTGGAAACAGCTGTCAAACGCCAAGGAACTGAGAATGGTTTCAGATCGGAAACCGTGACTGAATTTGGTTTAAATGTCAACTGCCGGACTTGACGATTTTGTAATATAATTATCTCACCGCTGCATTGTATTGTTTGTAAGGAAAAAAGAACAAGTCATTCGAAACGATTGTACACAAACGATCTTTCACTACCTAGACTAAAGCAAATTCACAATTACAACTTACAGATTTCTCGAACGATAAAGAAAGTGTATTCAAAATGTGTAGTTGTACGATCGCGTAGCCGTTTTGACGACAATCAAAACAGAAAAGAAGAATTAAAAGAAAGGCAAAAACGAAAGACGCTCTAAGCTTATGGAAGTGGCATTCAAACTGCTAGAATACGTGTTACAAATTGGATACGAAGAAGCAAAATAAGTTATATTTTAATTTAGCGTATGTTGTGTAAGGTTGTAAATGGATACCCGCCATTGCTGAGAATGTTGGTGAATGTTGGTTGCATCTAATTTTGTTTCATTTGATTCATTAAAATGTAAAATTAATAAAGATATGATTCTTATAACAATCCTCTTCATTTCAATTCTTTCTCCATCATTTCAGCATATTAAATTTCTCCAGTCGATAATTGATAAAAACACAAGATCTACTCAGTCAATCATAATTTGATCCATGCAAAATAACAACCAGTAGGAAATCAAAGAGAACATAAATTTGCAAAATTGTTCGGTTTCAAATTTCCCGCCGTGTCGTGGCAATCAAAATGTTTCGGTAAAAGGAAAAGAAAAATGAAAGTTAAAATTGAAAGCAGAAGCTAATGAATGAAAAAAAGAAGACTAAGCATAGTGGAGAAAAAGTCTCTGGAAATTGTTATAGCATCTGCGGGGGGGAAATCAATGAGCGGCGCGGCGCCTTTGGGTTTGCGCGCGCTTTTGTTAACAGCGCGCTGATCTGTCTGCGCGAGTCGTGCTGCGCGTTGGACCGCACGATGTACGCAGTCTGTGATTCTGGGCTCGCAAAGACGAAGGCGGCTTAAAATTCATCGGGTCGAATTAACGTGGATCCCTCTTGTTTTTCGGTGGCACAGCACGACGAGTCGACGCGAGCTCGCACTCGTTCGCGCACCAACCGTTCCAAGTGACTTTGACGCGTGTCAAGAGCGCCAAGTGCCGAAATCATGTTCTCCGGCTTGACCAACCAGGTGTCCAATTGGATGGGCAAGAAGGGCGAGGATGGCTCGGAGCTGCCACCCGACGAAAAAGTCGCGTCCCCTGGGCCCGTCGATCCTGAGCTCGACCTGGAGAAGAAAGACACGAGGTAGACCGATCGATCCTCTCTTCGCTTTGTGTCTCATCCCCCTCCCCTCTCCTCCCCCTCAACCCGACCCTTTTAACGTTACTTTTGATGGTTCCCTTTCCGTTTTTTTTTGGCTTTTCGACCAAGTCTTTTTCTTCTCGAATTACACAACATTGTCAACTGTCGAAAAAAAAGAGTAACAATCAAAATGTCCTTGACGAAAAAATTGGTTCTTCTTTGCAAGGTGGAACGATTGCGAATTGGAAACAGAATGTTAATTGCAACAAAACAATAACAAACTCATTAAAAAGATATCAACAGTTGTGAGAGCTCTGACGGAAATTTGAATATTTTGTTTGCTTATCGTTCGACCTGAAAATTCTCAAAATTCAAAATAATGTCAGGGGAGGGGGTATAAAAAATGAAACATCAGTGTCCTTGACTGGGGAAGTTAGAGGATAAACAGAATGAGAAACTAAAATGAAGTTTGTGGGCTTTTTTGTTCTTATTTTCAAGTACTTGCAGGGACCGAAAAAAGTTGTTTTTTTGGATGAACGCTATTCCGGTTGGCATTGACAGTCCTTAATCTGGTATTAATTGCCAGCTCGGAGGGTCGCGCGGACCACGTCAGTTTCATTGATTCTTGAATTTCATCAGCTTCTTTATATAATGTACAAAAATTCAATCTCTCCGAAGAAGCACAACACAATTGATTCGAGGGAGGAAAAACAATTTTACCAATGAGATTGGACGAAATGTAGGTTAGATGATTTTAAATAAAAATTTGTCATTTTCCAAGGTCAGGGACTTCCTGGTCGATCGGAGATTGAAAGTTTCACCAGGGGAGATTGGTATTGAGGATGATAAATAAACATGGAGAACGAAAAAAAAAGGGAAACTGTAAATTCGTGTCAACACGGTTTGTATACATGTATGAGACTGCTGACATCCAGAGTATGACGAATTAACATTTCTGATCGATAGAGGAAGTACATAAGAAGTGATTAATCACTAACGGTTTTAAATAATTTTTCGAGTTTTTATGGAAGGTGAAACGTGCAATTTATGCGCACTTTCAAATGGGGCGGTCAAATGTTTTGTGAACGTTCGAGAATTTCAAATTTTTAATTTTGTTAACGTGAAGGAATGGTTTGTTTACAAGAAGTAACCAAGGTCAAGAGGTCGTACAATTGTTTTTACCTTTTCGAATGAAACGTACCTGATAATTTCTTGGAAGTACAATAATCGTCCGGTGGAGTTTATTATTTTTAAACAGTTATGACCCCCTGACCTTGAGTCGGTTTTTGTAAACAGACAAATTTTCATAATGTCTTCAGGTGATTCTCAAGTTGAAAATG
>JAAMPD010001793.1:0-20354 GCA_025266255.1 Trissolcus basalis | reverse complement strand
TTTTTTTTTTTTTTTTTTTTTTTTTTTTCAGTTAAAAAAAACAAGCTACAGTTTGCACGTGGTTGTTAATTTAGTTTTGCTAATAAAACAATTCGTTTTGCTTGGTAGAGTATGAAAAACAAATTCCTTTTGAGCAACTTGGTAATTAACAAATTGAATCGAGCCTTTCCCATCGAAAGTTGTTCGTTTCTTTCAATCAATTAGTTTAATTTTATTTATTCCATCATTTTGTTAACAGTGAAAAAAAAAATTGTTCGCACAAAAGTCCGTGTGGAATTGTCTGAAATGAAAGAAAAATAGTAATAATAAAATTTGTCTAACAATTTCCTGCAAAAAAGGCCAACAAAGACGCAGAATCAATTTCCTTTCAAAGTCCTTGGGCATAAAATTTGATCCGCAAGAAATGTCATTACTTTAAAAACATTTTCCGTCGCAACGCTCTCTCGAACGTTGTAATTATATTTTCGCAGTACAATTTTTTCGTTCGTCATCGCGGGGAGGGGATTCAAAATTGTTTCAATGCCGGGCGCTCGTGCACGGGTCCAGACGGCCTAATAAAGTACGTGACGTCGATTTGGCTGTGGGATCAAAATTTTCGGGTCGTGGAGTTTGTCTCATTATGGATTTGCGCTGCGATATCGCTCTTTTATTCGCGCCACTGGCCCCGACACTATCGATCGAAATGCGCCAGTGTGACAATTTAAGCCAATATTATACCTCAAGAGATGATTGCACTTGGAGATTCGTCGGGCTTAATGCTAATTGTATACTTCGGTTCGAGTTGATGAAACTTGGACAAATCGCCGGATCGAGATAACGTTTTTCATAATATCCCTCTCCGATCAAATATCAGATCTAATATGAATTTTCAATTCAAAATAAAATTACGTCAAGTTTGTTACTTTAAAATTTTTTTCTTTTTTTTATTTTTTTCCTATCAACTTTTTATGTCGTTTTTTTGTGGTTTGTACAATTATTTCTGATGGAACATTGCAAGATGGTTTTAGTGATAAGTGGAAAGTGTCAGATTACATGCAAATCTGAACTATTGACCTTTTAGAGATTTTCTTTAAGTTTGCAAAAAATGATTGGAAATCTAAAAATGAATCGATGTTTCATTTACAAATTGTTGTGTTACAAACATCAATTATCGATATAAAAAACATCAGTTTTTTTATTAATTTGTAAATCCAAATTCATTATTCATTACAAATAAGAATATTTTGGTTTTTCAATTAAAAAAAATAAAAAAAAAACGATGAACAATTATTTTCTAGAATTAAATTTGTAAAAACCGATTTTTCAAGTATGAATTCTAAATGATATAATTAAAACAATGATGAATTGATTAAAAATTATTAATAAAATTACAAAAATTGAACTAAAAAAATTGTGCAAAAAGTTAAGAAATAAATTTTGTTTTAAAAGTGTTATTTTGTCAATCGAAGATAAAAAATTGAACGTCTGTCATCGGTCCAATTTTTGACATCATCCGTGGATTCGTTTTCCTCTGATTGAACAGGACATTTTTTGTTCCCGTTAACAAGAATTGAATAAAAATAAAATCAAATAAAACATCCACCGTTTTTATGAAATCACTTTTTTTATACCAAGAACAAAACAAACCCTGAAAGGGATATACTTTGAAATGTGTTTTGAGTCCTGTACGTTTTTTATTGAAACATGCGAACCAGTCGTCGTTTCAAGCAAGGAAAATGTTTCCATCAAATTTTTACATTTCGCGAAAGTCGACACACTTTTTTTCTGCCTCCCCAGACTGTAATGATGTTTCGTGAACGAAGCGCGATAATTCAACCATAAGCAAACGTTTACCGTTCAATCAATAACATGCCTTGACCTTCGTAGGATAAGTACATGGCGCTTCAAAGGTATCTTTTTCCCCTCTGGTTTTATTGGTTAATTATATCAATATCGTTTGTACCGTTCCAAGAATTATCTCATTGCTAAAACGCAACTTATAAAATATCAAATATAAAAGTGGTCGATAAAAAATTTGAACAAACATGAAAGTAAACAAAAGGTAAACAAAACATTAACAAATGAAAAGCAATATAATAAAACGGTAATAAAAAATTGAGTACAAATGAACAAACAGGTACCGAATAAACGTAACTCGAAACAAAATATATTCCATTGAGTAAAGTGTTGAAGATAAAAATAAAGCTGGAGAAAAAAAAACACGAAGGAAAGGAATAAAAATTGACAGGTCGCAGCTTTTAGTTGAAATGCAAAACAGGAATCCCTTTGAAACGGTGCGATGTAAATTTCATCGATTCTAATGGGGGTGTTACAAGTCCATTTTTATCAGTCGGAGTGTTGAATTTGAAAAAACGAACTTTGCCTGGGTATCCGAAACCGTGATTGATTCCGCGGGATATGAAATTTTTGGAGTGACAGGTTGCGGTAGAGTTGAGATCTGTGTCGGGTAGAAGTGCCGGCGTTATTTTTTTTACGTTCCAACTATCGTAGGATCCGCTCGAAACCTGGCATGTTTACTCTGCAGTCGCGGCAATCGATTACATTGACTTTAGGTCGCAAGCTTGGACGTGTTGCCAAAATCAATAGCTTGACAAAACACTTGGCGATGTACTTTTTAAACATGTCATGAGGTGACAAAAACGATCCATCAATTGTTATTCACAATAATGTCATTTTATTGCCAATCCATTCAGTACGCTCTTTTTTATTTGTTAATTAAATTTAACACCCAGAGTTGGAAACTTGCCAACAATTTTTTTTCTAAAACATGAAAAATGAAACCTTTTAAAAACCATTTTGATTTTTTTATTACATATTAAATTGAGTTTTTTTATTTTTATCATATTTAATTTAATTTAATTTTTCATATCAATCTTTATGGTTTCTAATTTTGAAAAATTGTGATTTTCAAAGCTTATGATATAAAAAGGAAAATGAAAATTTCAAATTCTGATTAGTGTCTTAGAAATTGTTATTTTTTCATATTCTCGACATTCTGAGTCGAATAAACTTGATTCCTTCTGTATTTAAATTTATATCAACTTGAATAAGCAGAAATTATGGAAAATATAGTTTTATTTTTTTCACTCAAAACGGGATGCAAATTTCCCCTCCGGCTTCTCGAGGTAAAACATAAAAAATAAAAATGAAATAAAAAGGTACAAAAAAACAGTTCAAAATTGACTATGTAGTAAGTTTGAAATTTGAAACAATGCAAATAAATTGTTTCCCTCCGGCATTTTAATATATACATTTAATTAATTTATTATTTTCGGTTTTGATATAAATGAAATTAATGAGATGGACTATAATTTATAAAACAATTTTCCAAAGTAGGTATTTATTATAAATTCAGTATTTGGAAGTATTTATTGAAAATTATGTACAATGAGTTTGAAAATTTGAAAAGAAAACGAAACAAGAAACGTATAATTTTGTTTTGTTTTTTGAATTGCACTAATGAGAATTGGATTAACCAGCTGTTGGTTTGACTAGTGATAAATTACTTAATCAAAGTTGACATGCTTAGTAAGACACTGGCACACAGTAAATAGCATGAATATTCGGCAAGATGTGAAACTTGGATAATTGACAGACATGTTTCGAATGTTTCATGCGCTGACACCACACAGGTACAGACACAGGTAAATGACACACAATTCGCATACACAAATTTGCTTACGCTGACTAGCTGCTTTCAAGTTCCTCGCCGTTCATTTTTCTTTTTTTGATTTAGCTCCGAGGGACACTTTTCCATTATCAAACAAATAATATTTCATCATCCCGACGATTTATCTGATCCATAAAACGTCCATATTTGAAATTACCGTATCGCAACACGTAACATCATTTATACCCACTGCCTTTACTGTTTGGGGTATTTATAAATTTGCCAAACTCATTTTTTATCATTTTTCTTCTTTCGGTGTCAAAAATAATCGCGATACAATTTATATTTCGTACAATATATCAGGGGATGGAAATAAATTTCAGTTTAACTTCATGATGAAAAGTAAGTCTTCAAATTGAAATTTGCATATTCAAAATAAAAAGTTTTATATTTAAGATAAAAGTTTTAATTAAGATTAAAATTGCACGAGTGAAAACAAATTTGAAATTGAAGGATGTTTTTTTTTGCAAAATTTGATGTTGTTTTGTTAGGTTGTTCAAAGGGATAGAAATGTGTAAACCAATTTTTCTACGAACCGCGATTTATAAATTAAGTGGACATTGCGCGAGTTACTTAGAACGGCTTGAGATATGAATAATATACTTCACGAAAACTTGCTGCAACTGTAATATTCATCGGCGTAAAGCTACTCAGAGGAATTATTTTGAACGTAAATTTCACAGAGATGGTATAATGTAGATGTTAAAACCGTGACAAATTTCATTGTTACAGATGCTTATCTTAATCAAAATCTCAAAGTTTCAAAATGCCCACCTCGCAGGATGATAATTTTACTATCCCCCCCCCCCCGACATCTGGTACTAATAATTTTTGTCCCTCTGATTTTGTTTATCATTTCATGATACATTTTAAATTATTGACCGCCGAAGCGGTTCTCATTCAGATCCTCATCATTTGGTATTCGCTTTTTATGTAAATTCTCAAACTAGATTATCAACAACGAAAATGAGGTTGTAAATAAAATTTCCATCTCCCGAAGAAATTATAATGATTGCACATTTTAAATCGTTTCAAATATATTCATGGCGGATGAAAACGAAAATTGAAAAACAACAAAAAATCCTTTTTACTTTTTATTACTTTTTGTCATTCATGAAAATTTGAAATTATGCAGTTACCAAATTCCCTGTAAATTTTTCTGTCCCGAAAATGGGATGGAAATACTTGTTGGAATTTTTTGTCTCTTTCGTTTGCATTTTTGTAGGAGAATTTGAAAAAAAAAACAGATGACCGAACGGGCCTGATTGATTCTGTCCAACAGCTTTTCTTCACGGAAACGGAAGAATTCCGCGAGAAGGTTATTCGTGACGTCACGCCCGTCATGTAGGTTACAGTCTGCCGCTGACCTACATACGCTGAAGTGCATACGAACGCGGTTTTCGCGAGGACGGCCTATAATGCGGCGACAGTCGAATTTCTGTAATTGTCACGTTCGTTCAAAGCGATGCTCAACATTTTTTATGTAACCGCGACGACAAAAACGTCGACCAGCCAAAAAAACTTGACCAAAAGTTTGTCCACCGTTGGTGCAAGTCACCGCAAACTTTTGACCAGCTTCTGCGTGTCAATGAACCCGTCACTTTTTCACAAACCAAACTACTGCCCAGAATAAAGTTTTGCAATTTCGACACAGGCCATTGTTTTTACGCGTTCTGTTGCTATTTCTGATTTTCATTTTTTTATACTTGAAAAAGTTAAGGGCTAAAAAATTGGAGATTTATGAAATTGGAAAAGAAGGTCGAAGTCAAAGTTTATTTAGTTGGGAAAAAAGATTCGGACTTGGAAAAATAGATGAAATATGCAAAAAAATATGTAAAGGACGTCAAGAGCTTTTATTAGAGTACCCACAAGATAGGGAAAATCGAAAAAGTACAAAATCGATAGCTCGACATAACCTCAAAAACTTTAAATTTGTGTTTTGAGGTTATGCTTCATTTAATAAATCAAGTTTGAAAGATTATTTATTTGTGTTAAATTTTATTTTCTATCTTTTCATTCAACTATAGAAATTAATGATTTTTAATTTATAACAGAACCTCCAAATTTTCTAATTCATTTTTTGAGGTTACGTTTTATTAAAAAATCAAGACTAAAACTTTATTTCGATGTAAAATTAAGCAATTTTTTCATTTTATCATACAAAATGACAATTTTGTATAATAAAATTTACAGTTTTATGAAATTTCAATTATTATATAAATTATATCAATAATTTTATTTACACGAATTTTAGTTACATTATTAGACCTTTAACTTATATAATACATAGTTGAAATTGTTTTTGACGTGTGACGGCTCTTTTAATAACTGCGGTCGACTTTTATCAAAAGTTACTACACTGTCAAATTCAAGCGGATACATTGTAATTACACGATCAAAGAGGGAATTCCAAGTTTCGTCAATCGTGTCATTACTATGCAGTAGATCCGCTTGAAAACTGGAGCAAAATGAGGATTAGTAGGTTTCGTACATTATGAACTACTTCACATTACAATTAACTCTCTCCCTCCTGGAACATTATCCCATAATTACGCAAACAGTATTAGCCAGAACAATTCTGTTATAATTAGTCCTCAAAATGACAATAACAAAACACAAAACAAAAATAAAATTAAAAAAATATACTAGAAAGAAACTTTTCCAATTTCCAATCACATAAATTTGTGTTGGACTTTCTGTTAACCAGAAAATAACTCGAGAGATAAACATCAAACTTGGTCCTTTTATCACACTTCTTTTTGTTAAAGGGAACACAAACAGCTGTTTTAATCACACTTATTTCAGCCTCATTTTCCAACGCCTCATCAATTCGCTCAAACTGGTTAATAATCGTTGCTTCGTTTTGCATTGAAAAGAATAATGAAAGGCAAAAAAAAAAAAGAATCGCCTTCTTGTTTTTCCTTTTTGTCTTTCTTTTTTCCTTGCGCACAAATGATGACAATTTGCGTTCGACGAAATAAAGTGTTGCATCGTGCTGCTTTTGCCGCTAAGAGTTATTCTAATGACACGATCTTTCGTGATATTTCAAGCTCCTGATTGAGGAAAATGTAAGACTGGTAAGTCACTGAGTTACGAGAAAAATAAATCCCGTTAGTCGTGCGCCCCCCCCCCCGCAACTTTCAAATTAAAAATGGGTAGCAGGTGTTTTTTTATAAATTGCCGGATTATGGGCGAAGCCTTCTGTTTCTTCTGGTGTGGAAAAAAATGATCAATTTTTAAAAGAGAAAAAATAAAAATGAAAAACGAACTGAAAAGGAAAAAGAAAAAAAAAAAGTGGAGAAAAGCCGAGTTATCATTTTGTAATTTTGACAAATGTGCAAATTTTTCAAGTAAATCAAAGAAGAGTAGTTTTTTTGACTGACAAGAATTTTGCACCTTCGCACATAAATACAAATTAGCTTCCCCATCGGCTCGGGCATTTTATTAATTAACAAACACTGTTTCACCTGATACCAGACGTTTGATTGGCTGACTGATTGAGACGAATGTTGACCCCTCGATTGGAAAAAGGTGAAAGGTCGTTCCACCGTGACGCTTTTTCCAAACGACTTTTGGCCTTCGAGGCAACGCACCCCGACGAGATTGCAGGGCTGATTTGCAACCGAAAAAATTAAACGGGGGAGGGGCAGATTAAATAGATAAGTCGTGTAGTTTCAATACTTATCGATCGTACGAAAATTGCTCGCGGCCCGGGTTTAACCCAGTTTAACTTACGTCGACATGAAACCGTCCGTACACCGAGGGACGTATAAAGAAGTATGACCTGTGACAAAAGGAAAAAAAACGAACCGAGAAAATAAATACAACCCATCTTGTATGAATACAAAAAAAGCGACTCTGGGGACTGGTCGGGTTGAGCATGTCGTATATTGAAAGACCTCCAAGTAATTTACAGAGATGAAATTTCAAAATTTTCTGTTTAAACATTTTTAAATTCGAAATTCAACATTTTGTACATTTTTAATAAGAAAATTTTGAGTTTAGAAATTCGCAGTTGGAACAATTTTGAATTATGCAAATTTTTATCGTTTGAAATTTGGTAACTCCTAAATTAGAATTTAGGATTTAAAAATGTGCCATTTCAAAATTCAAAAAGTTTTTAAGTTTAAAATTTTTTAAATTTTAAGATCTGGAATTTTCCGGATTGAAAGTTTTCATTCTTTGAAATTTACAAGTTGAAAATGTGACTTTGATTGTTCGACAATCTTGGAAGTGAAAAAAGAAAAAGATTTTGTGTTATGTTTATTCCCTTTTTAGAATATAAAATATGAAAGTATGAGACACGTTAAGCGGTCGTTGTAAAGCAATCAGTTTTTCGCACCGAGAAGAATTCTCGAGTTCAAGCGCACTTACTATTAGCCCCTTTGGACTGAAATAGAAGAGGACGTTTCATTGAAATGAAACCTGGTCGTGTTACTTGTTCCTTTGGTGATGTTCACTCGGTCGTGTAAATCTAAAGATGCAGACAAGCAACAAACAGCGATTTTGTTAATCATGCAAGACACATTTTTGTTCCAACCAAAAAACACGAACACAAGTGAAATTGAAGGGACGAAATGCAAAGTTTGAAAATTCCTCAAATTACTTAAAATTTCTTAAACTGAATTCAAAATACACGTCAGGTATTTGGTTACACAAAGTAACATCAATTTAACTGAAATCAAATTTGCAAAAATGAAATTTAATGGAAATCAAGTTTACAAAATTTAAATTTAAACAAAAATGAAACTTAGGAAAATTGAAAAACAAAATGAATTAGAAGGAAATCTAAAAGAAAATGAAATTTTTGTACAAATGAAAATTTGTAGTCAGGGGAAAAAAGGTGGTTGAAAATTTGTAACGTTACTTAAACAGTCGCAATAAGAAGGGACAGGGAGAAGACGAACACGAATTATTTCCACGATGACACACATTTTCACTTGAAACTTCATTACATTAGGCAATTAGTTTGGCGCGCATTTAAATTTCACCGAGCGGCACTATGGTGTCCTGCAACTCGCCAGCTCATAAATATTAATTAAACTTTCCAACAAATGCCTGGACCGAATCGTCTCTAAACGAGTTCTCGTCGTTTCTCCCCCAACCTTTCGGATTTCACTCGCAGACCTTTCATCCCCAATCTAGAGTTGTAAAAGTACTCTGAAACTGCCCCGCTCCTTCGAGAAATTTACCTACTAAATAGATCACCATTCGGGATGGATGCCAACTTTTCGTTTTTCGTCCATCTTGTAAACATGAAAAGTATCATATTTTTCACAATTCAAGAAATCCGATCCCAATTTAAGTGCAGTTAAATTCAACGCAAACATTTTATCCGAACAATTTTTTTTTTTCTACAAGTTCTTGTTAGTTCTTGTTATAACTCAAAAAGTGTTCAATTTGTTAGTCAACAAATATAAAAAGTACAAAAATCGATGAAAAGTTAGGGAAATTGAAAGTGAAAAAGAAGGAGCTGGATTTTTTGCTGGTGTGGGCAAAATCAGAAAAATCGTGTTCAAATTTGGGCGGGTTGAAAAATGGGGAACGGAGGTTGATCAGTCAAAAGAGTGCAGAGGCAAAATACAAAATTGAGCCAAATCATAAATGAGCTACTTTCGCTGGTGACGGATATTGCATCACGTTGGCGCAGTGCCTTATTTCAAACTTGCCACGTCGATCGATAAGCACTCTTCTCCTTTCGGCCTCTGTGTTTTCGCTTTTTTTTTTCACCTCCATTATTTTTCCAATTGTTCTTTCTCTTTCACTACGGAATTTTTTTTTTTTATTTTAATCTACAGATTGTACTAATTCAATTAGTCAAATCAAACATACGTTTCAGTGGTGTTTTACAACGAAAATGTTCTATTCACAAATTCTCAATTTAGAAATTCAACAATCCAGAAACAATCAATTTCCAAATTTAGCAATTTCGCAACTTTATAATCCGCAAATTTGCAATTCAGAGATCTTCCACAAGTTGGCAATTTTTAATTCATTTTTGGGTGCACTTTTTTCTTCTGCCCTTTCCATTCATGAATTTTCAAACTTTTGCCTTTGGGTAGGAAAATTTGATGGCGTTTGAAAACTAAACAAGCATCTTTGATTTCAGAGACTGATCGCTGAGCTTAACAAGGAGTCGGAACTGGATCCTGCTAACAAAAATGCAAAGGAAGCTGTGGCTCCATGGATCGGCGCACCGAACGAGGATGCTTTGCGAGAAGAATGTTTAGCTCTTTCAACTGTAAGCAGACATTGATATCCAGATCCCACAAAAGACTCGAAAATAGCTGTTAAATCTCCGCGTCTTGAGAACTGCAAAAATGCTCGTCCCCGTAAAATTGAATCGGAAATACAACGTTCGAGCGGTTACACCAGTCAATATAACTCCTCAAAAGCTTTTAATGCCGGCTGATTAATTAAACCCCTTCCCCTCTCTCTTGCTTTATTAATACCGCATGTTTGATGCGACGTAGTGAATCCGAATATCGGGCAATGAAATTTTCAATCATACCGCAAAACCTGTGCCATTAATCTGACCGCAACACTTAACAGAGGTATTAATAACAGCTATTGTACAATTTCAACTACCATAATAACGTTTCTCGTAACCCCGATTGGGTGAGTTACAATAGAAATACAAATGAAAAACAACTAGTTAAAATCAACCAGTTACTGTCGAAACTGAAACAAGAAATAAACAAAAATGAATCAATGGAGTTGAACGTTAAAAAACGAATACAAATTAGAGTTTCTAGTTGGTAGATGTAACTAGTTCTTTTTCTTTTCTTTTTGTAACTTATAACTTGAGTTGCAACTACCCAACCCTGATCGTAACCATGTTTTTACGTTACATAATTGCTATCATCGTTTTAGAATGCCTTTATAAACGACACCGATCGTTAATTTGATGACAAACTAAAATGTCAATTTTGTTAGATACCAAGTTTTATCGTTTTATGTTCGATGCGAGATTCGATACTTAATGTTTTACCAACCGATTTGGTCTAACGAACTTAAGCTTATTTTTAATTAAAATTCACGACTCGGTGATTCTTAAATTTAAGTTTCTTAACATCTGAAAAAAAAAATTGGATCAATGATTTTGAAACAAAATGTTAATGTGATTAAATTTATATTGCTTAAAAATTGTAAATTTGTTGTAGTTTAACAAAATTCTTATTCAAAATTTGATTTAAGTTATGAAGTTAATGAGAATTGAAAGAAAATTTAAAAAAAAGGGTGTAAAGTTAAGAAAAGTGTAAAATTATGAAAAGAGGAGGGTTTCTTTATGAAGAGAAGTTGGGTTCAGGGTGATCCAATTAGCAATAGGAGTTTGAGTTGAAAAATCGAATTTGTCCCTGTCTGGTGACAAATTGAAAGTTAACAATTGACATGGATCTTAATCCAATCAGATCGGCCGGCACGACAAAGTTAGCCGGACTAAATTTGAACTCGCGTTAAATCGCTCAATGATTACATTGTCTCGTGTACTTGCAGGAACGGCGAAATTTCGTTAGATCACCGCCACCCGGAGTGGACTTCGAATGGGATTTCGACGCTGTTCAACCTGTGGCGCAGGCCGCGCTCGCTGCCGATCCCAATTTAGAGTCCATGAGGTTCGAATTGGTACCCAAAATGTACGTATACATTTTTTCCATAAAAAAAACTAAACACTTTATTAACATTTTTTTTTGTTTAATACTTTTTTACATAATTTGAGAACCAAAATGTATGAAGATGTTTGTTTTGTATTCATCATCGTACATGAAAAATTGATGCACAATTTTGTTACAGCATATCCGAGGAAAACTTTTGGCGAAATTACTTTTATCGAGTTTCTCTCCTACGTCAAAATCATGAATTGAAGGCAATGGCAAGTCAAGCGGAGAGTAATCCAAACCAGACTATAACCAGCAGCGACAGCGTAGATCACACCGAAGGTATTTTTTTGTCGAGTGCCTCACACAAACACAACCGGGATATATAATTCTAGTTCGATTATTGCATCTGCGTAAATGATTTTGATTAGTATTCCGGCATGCGCCTTACGCTGTATTGCAATGCACAGTGAATAGTTTTGTGTACTCTCCAGACCGCCTTGTCTGATCAGAGATTTGTGCTCAAGAGCCAATTAAATTTGTTTCCAATCAGTTGTAGAGTCAAGCTCACACGTCTCTGATCAAGCTTCACCATACATTACTTGGGGGGACAACTAAACAAATTTGTAACTGTAAAAAAATCGGAGTAAAATTTGCTTGGGAATGACAAAAAAGAAGAAGAGGAATAGGATAAAAAATATTTGTTGGCAGATAAAATCTATCAAGCTGTGAAGCTTGTTAATGCAACAAAAGCTTTCAACGCCAATTTCAAAAGTTAGCGTGGATCGATCTTTTTTGTAATTAAAAATTACGTACTTTGCTCTCACTCGTGAACGTGCTTTTATAAAACGGTCTATTTAACTTGTAGCAAACCCGAGATAGTAGTCAAATTAATTTTCAAAATGTTAACGTTTCAATTTGCAACGGCAAAAAAGAAAGATAAAAATTCAATTAAAAGTTTTGCGCGGCAAACTTTTAACTTGTCACTTGGCTGACGATGTCTACGTTTACATATCTTATTGACTATTTTTTTCTCCTTTCTTTCTTTTTTTTTCATGCACATGTTTGTTGCATATGAATGAAAAACTCGTTTTCCAACTTACGTGTTTGAAGAAAATTATACAATGTTTCCTTATCAACAATTTAGTTTTGTTTTACGTCAAATTTACATACTTAATTATACAGGCACGTGAATGACGAAGTAAAGGTGTAACAAATTTAAATACTCTATAGCTTGTTAGACGTTTTGTTTTCTATTTTTAATTTCCAACAGTTATGTTTTGCTTTGAAGTGGCTTTATTCATTTTGTTCAATTTTGTTTCCTATTTGCAATCTAAATTACAGTTGAAACAATTAAAGTTTCTAATGAAAAAATAAAGAACCAACAATAAAAGACAAATTCATTTATCAACAGGTTACAAAAAAAACAAAGTAAAAAACAAACAAACAAATTTTAGTTTTTTAATTCAAAAAGTTCGTTCGATGCAAATGATAAAAAATGATATGAATGAAATAAAAAGCTTCACTGGACGGCTTGTAAATACAAAATTCAGCTTTGCACAACCTTTGCCAAATCAATTTCAAGAATTCACTCTAAAGTCGGACATTATTATTTGACTATTAAATCGATACATGATTATGTAATATGGCATGCTCCAATTTGCTGATTCATTTCAATACAGTAGTGGCATAAATGTAGAATTAGTTATGAAAACAAAACAAAAAAAGAGAAACAGACGCAACCCTTAGTTAGATGGGAGTGTTGTCTTGCAAACAGCTCGTACGAAAACCGATGAAGGCGAAGAACCAAAAGAGGGCCAAGGGAAGGACAAAGATTCGCCGATGGCCGATTCGCCTAGTCACGAGTTCGTATCAGACAGTATGCGGGCGTCCAACACCGACATCGAGGAGGTCAAGGAAGGCATGAAAAAGTTGGCCATGCAGTCCGCCAAAGGTGAGCTGACAGGCTGAGACGAAGATTCGGGAGGATCTCTGCAAGAAGGCACCTTCGATCCGACGTCCAAACGAATGTACACAGACTCGTTCTCTAACTAATATTTAAAAAAAACTCTCTTTGTATTGCCAAGTGGGTTCCTTTCAGCCAAGACAACTGAATTCCAAAGTGCATTAGATAAAGAGAGGCATCGTTTTCAATTATTGAAAAGCGTTACAAGTGACTCTCGAATCTTTGCCCAGCATTGTCGAAATTAAGATCCATTAATGATACCTAACGGATTCGATTGGCGCCATTCCTAACCGAGGTTGTTCAAGAAAATACTTAAGAAAAACTTAAGCTATATAACAAAAAAAATTAGTTAAATACAAGTTACAAAAAGTTAAACATTTTCTAGACAGTTTGAATTACTTTTGTCATAAATATAAAGACATCAGTGTAACAAGTACGAATTTTCGTCAGTAATATATTGTATTAAAAAAAGTTGTAATTTATTTGAAATTATTTTTAACGAACTAACATTTGATCATTTTCATTTTGTAATTTATAAACATTGCAATACTTTTTTCGTAACTTATCAACTTCTGGGAAAAAAAATTGTTGACTATGAAACTCTGTTACGAATCTCGCCAGTTGAGTTATAGCACCAAACGCCCAGTGCAAACTGCATGAACTCAAAAGTGGATAAAAACGTGTCAATGTGGAACAGTCGCTCCTGTGAGTATAACCACATGTTCGAGTGAATCTCTCCGGTAGGGCTCATGTCGATGTCTAGCCAAGTCCTTTTGCTGAGTAGCTGAATTTGCCGTGTTAGAATTAGATGTGCAATTTTTGTTGTTCCTTTCTTTACGTTTGTTATCATCACTGTAGGCTTAATCTTGATGACCCTGGCTTCTTTCCTCCTATATTGTTTTTGAATCACACGAAAACTCACACCACCCGAATGCGAATTTTGTTATCACATAGGTATTTATTGATTATTAAACGTGATGGCAGACACAACAACACACACTCAAAACGTGCAGTGATTTCTCTCTAAATGAACGAATGCATTCTATTTTGTCAACAGCTTAAAAGGAAGAGGAGAATTCTCTGAAACCATTATCCAGAGCGCAGCCCTCTTTTAACCCCCCTCAAAGATAAGAAATTAAGAAAGACATTGCTCTTAGACGATTCAAATTTTCGATCATTTTGAGTTCTTTCTCACGTTCGCTCTCGTTTGTCTCGTTCTTTGGTTTTCTTCTCCACCCCTTCTCATTATTTTCATCACACTTTCTCAGTTTTCACCATCAAGAAATGTGTACACATACGTAAACCTACGATTTTCATCAGCCAACTTTTTTTATTCTAAAAAAGTTGTTCGTTTTTTCTTTTTGGGGAATTTTTTATACCTTTGTTTTTATTCTCATCAACTTCTAAACTAAACCGAAAGTTTGGAATAATATTTCACTAGTTATCAAGATACAAATTTACGTCGGGATGAACGTGTTTGACACTTAGCAAAAAGTTACTAGACAAATGGGTTTCAACTTCACCGGTCAAGAGATGTAGAAAACGTAAGCGATTACACATAAAAATAAAAAAAATAAAATAAAAATAAAAATAGATTCAGCCCAACAAAATTATCGACAACCGATCAGAGATTCAATGGGAGAGGAACGAGGCAAAATCACATTGATTCAATAATCCTGTCCGTTCGTCTGTTTGTCTGTCGTCTGTCTGTCCGTCTGTCTGTTTTTGCCATCTAAAATCTTATTATAGTAAGCTAACTTATTCTCTTCGTGTTGTAAACGTTGTAAAGTACCTAAACTAAATTCATTGAATTGAACGTGAAACCAAAAAAACGGAAAAATGAAGAAACAAAGAAGAAGAAAAGAACGAGAAAAAAAAACATTGAAAAAAGAAATAGAACAAAAAGAGCTTGCGAAATGAAAAGGTAGCTTAGTTCCAAAAAAAAAAAGTGAAACGGACTAACTTAGGTACCTTATTGAATGATGAGCAATCTAACGATGAAGTAAAACTAAAAACAAACATAAACTATTTAAGAACAACAAAGAAAATGTTTTAAAAAAATAAATACAAAAAAAAATACGTTGAATGACAATACGTGTTTACGGGATTAATTAATATCGCGGGTGTACAATTTATAGTTGAAACAAAAACAGAATAAACCAAAAACGCGAGCCAATAAGGGGTCTACTAAGTGAACACTTAGACACGTAAGAACGCGCGATACCTAATTTTGGGCGCAGCTTCTTCGAGCGTTCCTTGTCCTGAACCGGAACTGTAACTTTATAAAGCACGGATAAACCTTTTGCTGTTTCTGAAACTCAATTTTATTTATTATCTTTTAATTTAATTTGATTCTTATTTTTTATCTCTTCAATTCCTTACAAACTTTGTATTCAAAAACATTTTGAAAAATGTATTTCTTTATTAATAATTTTATATCAATGTTTGTATTTGTTTGTGTTTTTTTTTTAATTTTGAGAACGACCAGGTGGGGGTTCGAAGGAACGTCAAGTAGGCCGCCTAGTTCAGATCGCCTACCATCCATCCGATTGTGATTCACTTAGTTATGATTTTTAACGCATCTCTTCAAGCGCGCCTCACTTATTAAATTCTGTGGACTTCCGAACCCCAGCCCGGTCAACTTGAACAAACAAATTCTCAGTTGTAAATAAATGAGAACGCCGGCTCATCTGAAAAAAAAAAACAAGAAGAAGAAGTAAAAAATATGAAAAACTTTTCTCGTACTATAATTTCACGTGAGGAATATAGCATTTATCGTATAAGAGAAGAGATATTATATTAACGACAAATTTATGAGACAACAAACTTAATATTAAAAATAATAAATGATATTAAATAGCCATTATCACGTTGATGATTATACACTCCTGTTATCATTGCCTTGAGCGCCATCTACTAAACGGTTCAGTTCGGTTATTGACCGCGGTTGAATTATACTCGATGTAGGCATATATCTTAGAGTTCCAAGAATTCAAACGGCAAAACGTTTATGAGCCTATATGTGAGATGAATTGATAAACAAAAAAAACATAATATAAAAGTATAACTTCTACATCGGGTATTCCATATTTATGTGTACATTGGTTGGTCCGTTGCAAAAAAAAGGGAATTTTGAATGAAAACAGAAATTTTGAACTCAGAAACATTGAGTTCGTGCAACTGACCAGTCGTCGTACAGTCATTTGAAGTTTCAAGTTTTCCATTAGTTGTAAACGATCAAAGCACATAGAGTCGGGCTAAAAGAATGGTTCTCATTGAAATCTCAGAAACCAACGCCGCCTCCGGGGTTGTTTTCCCGTGTGGAAATCTCAGTTTCCAAGGCATTTTGTCACGTCAAAGTCAATTATGAAAGAAGCTTGCAATGTTTGGCATTCGATGTTTCCAAAAATAAGCAGCCCGATCCAAAACAAACGAAAAAATTCAAAGCAAAATAACGTGGCATCAAAATTGTGACATCTTGTTTCAATCACTTATCTCATTTTTGAAGAATTTGACCAATTCTTCAAATTTCGCTACAGACATCGGTTCAAATTTTAAAGATGGTTATTGCTGAAATTGAAAGATAAATAAAGGAAGTTATGCCCATATTATATTTGTAGATTGTATCATTTTTATTTTTTTAATTAAACCAAATTTGCTTACTTCCCCGATAACCATATTTACGTGAATTTCTTGCAAATTTTACATAAATGCTATACAGAAATTTGATGCAAATCTAACTCCTCACTAAGCTGCACAATTTACATAAACTTGATTTAAAAATGAAAAATTTTCCAGTTTTGAAAACCAGAAATTGCGATGTTTACTTATTTATGAATTTCAAAGATCATTTGTTTCAAAAATATTGAATGCAAATTATTTATGCAAATTTTGCATGACAATGAGGAGTTAGATTTACATAAATTTTTTGTAAATGCTTTGAATAGAGCTTGGTTATCAGGGTTCTAAACTAAAAAACATGTATTTTTTGTACGTTGGCAACAGTGCTAGATATTTTGATTGGTTGATTATGTTCACGAGACGCTGTTTCCATTTCGTAACAATAACAAGCTGTAACAATATTGACACCGTGTGTTTTGCTCAATATCAACTAGACACGTGGTTATGTTTTTGTTTTGGATCCGGCTAAATCGTGTCGTCATCCTGCAGACAGGGGTGCCAACCTTTGATGGCACTCCGGCAGTGGTCGCCTTTCTACTTCCGCTAGTCACCGTTATCCATCCTCCATCTTGTTCATTTCTTTTCCATCACATCGTTTGCTTTTAAGTTACATCGATTAGCGACTTTTCCTCTACACGTATTGACACGAGCCATGGGTGATGCACACATGGGTTAAGATACACAAACATGTTCACTAAACACTAAACACACAAACACAAGCCAGTGGGCCTCTGGAAAAATTCTTCAACGCTTGTGAATCTCAGCAGAAGAAGAATGGGAACGTGAGTTGGAAGCGGAACTCAAGGACTTCGAAGTTGTGCCGGGGCAGACGAAGGGCGAATCCGGCAAGGAGGACTGGGAGGAGGAGATTCAGGATTTGCTCCGCGAAGAGGACGACCTCAAATGAGCCAACCGTCTGGCAGAGATCTTTGTAGCCGGAGGAAACGTTCGTTCTTTCGCAGTCCAGGCTCCAGCTCCAGTTCATTCATGAGCTCGAACCGTGAAAGAGCGAACGTTTTCCGATCGTTCCGAAGACCTTAACTGTGTAAAGTCAAAAATGTTATATCCAATAATCGAAAAAAAAGAAGAAAATGTCATTCAAGCGAGACGCGTAAAAACATGTTCTTTTGTAAATGCGACCCCATCGCACAAGATGGCCGCGCGGCGTTGCACAAAATGGCGGCTCGTCGTTTAGATGTACATAATTTTTGTAACCGACCGTTGGGGATTCGGCCTGGCATGGGTGTCGGTCGCCCGACTTTGCGCAATGCCGCGCGACCCCCCCAGCGAGTTCCTCCGTAAACGTCAAGAGTTTGTTTGCGCAAAGAATCGAGAGCAATAAATGCGACCCTGCTCTGCGGAGAATTCGTGACGCTTCTCTCTTCCGCTTTCGATATAATACGCATTAACGTAAATGCTTAGTACGCAATGAGGCTCCAGGTGGGGCAGCACTTTGAAGCTGCCGACAGATGGCAGCACTTGCAACTGCCTCCAGATAGCAGCACTTGTCGCTGCCTGCGAAATCTTTCGTTTTCAAATTGCAAAGTTGTGTTGCGCGCGCGGCTCTTCCCTTATTGTTTTATGGTTTTTTTCCACCGGTATCTCATAGCTGCGGGGCACGCAGATAAAAAAACCCACGTTTGTTTTTAATGCCGCAAATTTTGGGATATAATTTGCGAAGCAGATTTTGCGATCAGAACTTCAGCGAAGGTTTTTTATACATTATATGTTTAGATGATACGTAAATGTATCTACTGTGTCGTAAAGAAAAAAAAATGAAATTGTATACTCCAAAAGCACTGGCATTCCAGTTGACGTCGCGTATAGCTTTTTTCACAGACTAACAAGTGGCGCACCCACGCGGACTTGAATCGCGCGCCATCATTTTAGTGGCATTTACGGCGACGAAGCATGGCGTTTTGTGCAGTTCAAAATAACGAGTCGAGTTGTGTGATTTGTTCAGTTTCCGAAACCAAGGTATTCATTGTTAACCAATGGGATTTGACATGGAGAATAAAAATTGAATTAAATGAAATTAAAACGATGAAAATAATTTGAACTGAAAATTTGTGACATGTCAGCTCCCAGAAATTTCTGTAAGATTAAAATATTTTTGTTAAAATCTTGATGAAATATTTTATGGATATGTAGATATATTGGATGTTCGAATAATTACTTGTAACCATTGGATACATGTAGGACAGAGTTTTTGTGGATACTTTATGCATAATAATTAAATTTGATTGTGAAACCAAAAAAAAGAAAAAAAAACGAAAAGAAAAAAAAAAAACAAAAAATAACCAGAGAAACTTGTTTGTACACTTTCTTGACCGTTTTGCATTCGTTGTTCGATTTGCTGAAGGGCCTAAAGTCCCGCCAGTTTTGAAAATTAATTTTCCAACTAGAGTTGACAATAATTTATGTTGACATTCAATAAATGACAATAATGTTTGTAGTGTCTGCTTGTCTGCTTTCGTTTTCGTCTATTTTGCAGTTCGCCTTGGCTGCACCACGGCCTCTGACAAGTGTCTTAATACGTTGGTCCATTTTGTCCGTTACCAAATTCTGTCGCTGATTTTCAAAACTGCGCAAATCGCACAACTTTTACACCCGAACCTTATTCTCTCTTCCCAAGAGACATTTTTATAGGGGACTATAAAAATTAGCAAACGCATAACTGCATTCCCACAAGCCTAAATTGTCATTCGTAGTGCAATAAGTCTGCGCACGGTCGAGGGATATTTTTGTTGTGTGTACTGGTCGAACAGATGCAATTTCACTTCTATGTAGATATTTAAAAACAAAAAGAAAAAAAAACATAGCCGATAATTTGAGATTTCAAATTTTTCGCGTGGCGATTTAGGCGAATAGAGTTTGCATTGCGATTTTTGCTTTGGAACATATTTTATAGAAGCTGAGAATAGAAAATGGGACACGGGTCAAGTGCATCATCTAGTCTGGATACGTTGAATATTTTTAAAAAAATGAAACAAAATGTTGAAAATAATTCATGGGGGAAAAAAAACATTTCTTTTTTTGATGAAATGAAAAAAAAAACATTGTAGAACAAATATTTGTGAACCGCAAAGACAAAGTTGAAGCAAACTGGGCTTATGAGAAATCAATTTTTCAACAGATAAATGTGTATAAATTATATGTATGTATGTATAAATATGTAACTTGGCTTATGAATTCATTTTTTCTTTGATGTTAATGTGCAAGATGATGTGAAAAAAAAGAAGTTTTTCTTCAGCTTTGGTTCCCACGCCATGATTCATTTTCCAGGATTTTCAGTTGTAAATCTCAGAACGAATTATGAGTGTGGCCTAATATGAAAAAAAATAACAAGTTTAGCAACATCAAATTTCATCTTCAGTGACGATTTATTTGATATATTTGTTTTTCATTAAACGTTCATAAACGGAAATAAATTATTCCT
>JAAMPD010001792.1:0-20366 GCA_025266255.1 Trissolcus basalis | reverse complement strand
ATTCAGATTGATAAAAATTCCTCAAAATTTTCAGAATTTTTCAAAAGTTTTTTTTGTCCGTGTATGCATGCAAAAGTGCAGTATCAGAGCAAACTCTGTTTACCAATTCAAAATTTATTGCTGGCATATCTATTTTTTTTTCTTTCCACAAAAAAATAACAACATCAACACAACCTTCCACTCAATGACTTCCTACAATTCAAAGCCTACCAATAATAACAATCCCCATTAATCCCGTCCAATTAAAAAGCAACAACTTGGCGCGAAATTCAAATTTCAAATTCTTATCCAACCTTTTTTTTTCAGATGAGACTTAAAATATAAAAAGAGGAAAGGCACAGGATGACTAATCATTTACAAACAAGTTGGGATGCAAATCAAGACTGGAAACGATTTGGATTATTATAACAAGAGTGATAAAAGAAAAGGTAAAAAAAAAGAAAAGTCTGGCGCGAAATTCAAATTCAAATTGTCCGTTCGACGTTTTTGTTTTCTGGTTCTCTCAGATATGAGATAACAAAAAAAAATGAGGAAACGCAGAGATTGGAAACAATCCCGATTGTTATCTCGGTGAGTAAAAAATGATTGTCAGAATGAGTACCACTGATAGTTGTGCCACGCGAGGAGCCGAGAGTGAGAGGGTGATCGCAGGTGGGAGAGAGAGAGCGATACACGGAGAGACAAAAGGGAGGAGATGGCAACAGCGCAGTGGCTATTGCCATCGGAAAGGACGGCTGGCGTTGCGGCATAGGCAATAGGCATAAGCAGAGCCGCCAAGCAGACATGATTCCTACATACACAGCAACTGCCTGCACGTGCACGACGACAAGGCTACGTACGCACGCAAATACGCGTGCGCGCGTCACAATTTCTGCAGGACCCGAGTGGACGTGTGCTGGCGCACAATCGTCGCTGGCTGCTTTGCAAAAAGGGTTGCATACAGGACCTGCACAACCAACCCCTATCTCTTTAACGTGAAACTCTATTCTTTTGACGGAGCTTCTTTCCTTCTTCTCCCTTTACTGTGTTTTTCTTTTTTTACATTTTATTGCCAGCGCATTTTAAACCAATCAATTCGTTCACCCAGATATCTTTTTTTGCATCTCTCGAAGAAGGTAATGAACAAAAAAGACAAACCAGAAATAAAAAGGCAAAAGTTTAAATTTTGTTAGCGTCAATTTTTGAAAAGGGAAATTTGAAATGGGGTTTGGTGGGAATTGTGTAGGTTTCTTAGTTTTTTGGGTGGTTGAAAAATGGATAGCTTGAAAGGAAATTGAAAAGAACGTTTTGATTATGAACCGACGAATGAAACTAAAGTGCGATTTGTTGTGAAGGAAAAGAAAAAATATAGCATGAGGATAGAATGAATTTAATCGTCGATGCATTCCAATATCATTCACAATATGCATGCTGCAATTGTTTGAATCTGATTACAACGTTTTACGCACACAAGTAAAAGTTGAATGAAACAATCGCGCTTTACCGCCAAGCTCAACAACAAATTTATCATACAGGATAAAGTGTATCAGCGCGAGACTCGACGCAATAAAAGTTATTTGGAAGAAAACCGAACACTCACGCCAGAGCAGCGGTTTAATTGCCAAACAAAAAGTTCCAATTCGATCGGAGGAAAGTTGATGATTAACTAAAATTGTTGATTAATTAAACAAAGGTAATTAGTCGATTAGGTCAATGAGTTTGAGATCGAATTATGGGAGACTGAAACTTGCTCTCCACTTTCCAAGGAAGCCCGTAACACATAGGTGGCAGTTTTTCGACCTGCAACCTTTTCGTTGAGTTGCAAACGATGCTTAACTCTCGCTCTCCGAGCCGGTCTATTCATCCGGAGCGCAGGACAGATGTTCCAAAATTTGAAGACATCATGTTATGCGTTCCCAGTATGGAAACAACACACCGGATCCGACCGACGCACACAAACATTATTTTCAGAATCGGCCGCACGTCTTCCGATTTGATGCTTTCTTTAAAATTTCATCGTGTTGGATTATTTTACTTTCCCAGGGACCTTTTCTCTCTTTTTTCCTCCTACTTTTTTATTTTCTCATTTTATTGAATCACGCCATTACAAAACGAACTGGAAATTCAACAGGAAAGAAAAAACAAGCACGAAAATTAACATTCAAAATCAATCAATAATTCGGAGTTTGAAAATAACATGATTTTCAAATATTCAAACGTCAAATATCGAAATTTGAAAATAACAATTACAATTGTTAACTATTCACGGGGAGAGTTAATTCTCGACTGATCAGATGCAGTGATCTTAAACATTCATCGGTTTCAATTTATTGAAAACCAACCACCGAGCGGTATGGAAGTTGGGTTGGAAAAAAAAAAGGAGGCAGGTAACATTAAATAGTGATCTGAACGGGCAGTAAAAAAAACGCGAGGCAGAGCAATTGTTGCGGTCAACAGACATGTAATTTGTCGCGAATAAATGCCGCAATAATTGAATAAAGGCGGCGTTGCAAGCGAGGGTTGGCGCTGCGATGCATGGATTGAATCTTCACGATTCATCGAAGGGCAAGCTTGGTGATTTACCCGAGAACATTGGGCACGGAGAGAGAAGGAGAGAGCGAGCGAGAAAAGGAGAAATGCCAGATGGAAAGAGAGAGAGCCTTTTTTTGCCGAAGGGAGCCAATAGCCAAAGGCGTTGGCGTGCGTCACCGAACCGGAATGTAACAACACGCGTTGCCCCGACAAGCTATAAAAGAACGTGCACGATCCTTAAAATACTATTCCCTGTTTTTCGCTTTTAAACCACTTTGCCTAACAAATTCGAGAAACCGATCTTCTAATCTGCACTGTCATACTTTTTACCGCTCAAATTTTCTTGTCGACATTCCATCTTGGACCGATCAAACTTTTCTTCATTCTTAAAAACCAACAACATCTAACCCAGCTTTCAAACAATTTCCAAACAATTTTTTAAATTAAAAAATTAATGTTTCCCGATCAAAAATAAATTGCCAAAAAAAAATGTGTAACAAAGAAAGTAAAAAGAAATTTGAAATTGAAAACATAATATTTTTTAATTAGTTTTTTTTGTTTTATTTGCATTGCGTGATGTTTTGCAGTTTGAAATTGTGCAGTTTGACGTTTATTGGCCGTCCCTAAAGGAGATCTTTTGAAAAATGGATGTAATCGTATTATAAAAAACGGAACGGGGGTGGGAGAGATGTGTGAGACTGGGGCTACAAACGCGATCGCAGGTTAACACTTTGGGAGTCATTTAAGCAAACTGCATGAAAGCCGAGGATGCCGACTATGAAAGTTCGTCGAATCTTTTTTCACGGTACCCCGATTGGAATTCACTGACCACCCAGAAGGCGCGCCGATGGACATGCCACGTGTGCTGAACGAGTTTCGCGCAAATCATACTGCAGAAGTTCAACATTGAATCCCTTCGCATAAAGATGTGCACTTTTTTTTTACTTCGTCAGGCCAAACGCGACGTGCTGCGTTGCCCCATCACCAAAACCTTCTCACAGTTTTCACCGGACATTCAACCGCCAACCAACTAACTCCAAATCAACAACAAACAAACAACCCATGACCTTAGTTCGACCTCTGACTGAATCTCTGAAGGTGAACCGTTTGAAATGAAAAAATCAAAGATGTCGGATAAACAAATAAAATTGAAAGCAAAATAACAAATACGCCACGACCTCTGTGACCTCTGGGTGACCTTCTCGGGGTCAACTGGTTGTACGCAAAGTGGAAATTGTAACGGTGAGATTGGGAGTTGAGATGGAACACGTTTTGAGAGTTTATCTGTTGGCTTTTTTTTCGGGGGGTCGCGAATGAACGCGATGAAGCGATTAAGGGCAGGGAAAAACAAAACAGCAAAGTTGTTTTGCGGAGACAATGTGCGCTCGGGAAAATATCGATCGACAGTGACGTTGTTACACGGCGCGTATGGACCTCGGTGTCGACGGAACCTTGGAATTGTGTGAATCGAACACAAGGCAATCTGCATTTTATGCAGATAAGTAAGATTCTGTCGCAGACAATATGGCAATACCTTCAAATGGATCAACTAAGCGGGCTGCTCCAGGAAGTTTGCCTGCACTCGAGACTCGCCCGAACGTCTGGTCCTGGCACCTCCTCACGAAATTTCTCATTTAAACTTATTCGCAAATTGTCGCCTCGCACATCTTCACCTGATTCCAAATTCACCGACCAACGAAAGGACCACTTTTTCCTCGCCTTTGAACAATCACGAAACCAGCAAGAAAAAGCTGAGGGAAATATAATAACGAGAGAAAAGAAAAAAGAAGCGTGTTTGTAATTGTAAATTCACGTTGGTTCGAGCGATTTCGAACGAAACTTTGATGTAAAAAAAGAAGAATAATAATAATGCTAATCAATTAAGATATTTGAAATTAATGTGAGCATACGATAATTGTGATTGGCCATACAAGATATCCTTGAGATCGGTTGGACTTTCGCTCTCAAAAAATTTGCCATTCTACGGATTCGAAACGTCAACCAACAAACGTATTCATAATTAAGCAAGGAAAACGCGTATCACAATCAAGCGGAAAATTTCCAAATGATTCGAGTGTGATACCGAAGAACCGCGCGATAACGCCGACTTAATATCGAGCTCGGATTATTGAATATTTTTCTCTCTCTTGCATGATCGTTTGCAAAAAAAAAAAAAAAGAAAAAAGAATTGTTGGAACATATAATTGTGTACGAATTTCAATTACATAATTGCGCTTGAAACAATGCCAAAGCTCGGCGTCGCTGATAACGGTATCAATTCTTTATCAATCTTTGCATTTTAAATAAACTTCGCTTTTTTTTGCACGTTGCTTTTCCCAACTCGAACAAAGCGGAGGTTGTCGAAAATAAAATTAAAAAAAACACACACAGAGAAATTGTCGTCATATTCCGTGCCCCGATTGGGATTGAATTTGGTCGCATTACAAATTAATCGGTGATTCATAAATTAAATTAATCGCGATGAAACGTCCAGTGAATTAAAATCGTTCGGGTCCACTTATTTAGCGCACTTTATTGTGATAATTAAATATAATTCCCTCCTTTTCTAATACCTCCACGATTGTATCTGCAAACAAATGTCAAGTGCAATTGAACCTCTGTGGACTGAGACAAACGCCCCACTTTATTACAATTCATTTTGTTTCCGATAAACAAATTTCAATGGACGACATTTTCAGTTCATTGTAACATCAAAAATAACAGTGAATAACATGATAATACCAATTGTGTTTAATTAAAACTCATTAGAATGACAAAACTACAAAAATAATAAAATGCAAGAGAGAGAGGGAGAGGGAGAAACAAAAAAAATAATTACAAGCATAATTAGGATTACACGGTGGCATTTTGGGCAGAGACAATGTTTTAAATTAGCACAGATGAATTATATTTCGGTGCGGGCTAGAAAAAGAAATGGAATTTTTCGTTGCGCCCGCCATGATTACAAGAATCGTGCATGCACCTGTAACCTCATTATTTTGTCATATTAACCTCGGTATTGTGTAATTGAGACGAAGTACTGTACGAAAAATGCTAACTGTAAAATAAGAAACAGTTCGCGCGGACTAAAAATAAATCTTTCCACCAGATGAAACTCCAAGCTTAGAAAGTAAACTGAAAATTAAACAATTTTGTTAATCATGGCAAAACTTTTTTTTCTTCTGTTCGACTGTCTATTTTCATTTACATGATGTTTCTGCAAGATTTATAAGCCAGTTTAATTTCAAGGAAAAATTGTACAAATGAAATAACAAAAAAAAGAAAAAAAATACGAGCGAATTATAAAGATGTAAGAAGTATACAAGATATAATTTGTATTGTAATGAAGAAGTAAAAGGCCGTTGCGGAATAAAGACAAAATGCAGTGCATAAAGCCGAGTTGTTTTCTTGTCTTTACAATGATCGGAGTGTTTGGATGACGCAGACGACAATGACAATGACGCGAGAAGGAGGGGAGATGGAAGGAGCGAAGGAGGGAAGGAACGGCAAAGTGCACGCACACAAGCCGGCCGAAGCGAGGAAAACAGCGAGTCAATATTTGCGGGGGACACGAGCGTGCCGGATGACCCCACGTCGCGCTGTTCCAACTTGAGCATTAACTAAGAAAGCCAGGGGGCGGTACGCCTACTACCAGAATCGATCTAACCTCCGGCGCACCATTGACGCAAATTTAATGTCGTGGTAGGTATACACACGAAAACATAGACGTCGCAACAACGCCCACATAATGCGAAATATTTTACGCTTAGAATCAGCCGAATATCGCGCCACACCGAGTATCAACGCAATCCTCTTGTGGGAGTCGGATTACGCTTTTTAGATTCAACGCTGATTACGCCTGACGATTTCATACGCTCCACGATTTATGGACGTGATCTCCCGATGACTTGTTTTCTAAATTCAGACTTCAACTCTGCTTCATCTCCTTCAAAATTCGTTCCAACATTGAAAACTGCACTGTATCTTTAGTTACCAAAAAAATTCTTTTTTTAAATATCAAATTTTCGTACACCAATCTGGTAGAACCATTTTCAATGATTTTAAACTTGAAATTAGATCTGTATCAGGTTTTAGATCGGATACTTCTTTTTTGTAGAAACATCCGATTCGGTGCGTCATGAATATTCAAAGGTAACTATTAGATGAATCCTAGAGTGGCGAGGGACCTTCTGGAAATGAGCAACAGCGGGATATCTTTGCAATAAGAGAAACTGTTTGGCAGAAGGAACGTCAGCAGCAGCGTAACGGGCAATGCAAAAAGCGTCGAAACTCGGAGAGGCGTTTAATTCGCGCAGACAGGATCGCGTCAGATATCGAAGAGCACAGCCCTGAACGATATATTCTGCGGGCGGCCCAGCCATCGTGACTCAGAGAACAGCTCGGGGGCTTCAGAGTACAGTCAAGATGGTCAGGCTGTAACGTCGAGGTGGAAAAGCAGTCCGACGTTATAAGTAAGAAATCGATGTGGCCGCAACCGAGACAGGATCACGCCGGATCTTGCGTCTTTCTTCGTCTCCCACAATCCGAGTCTTCCAAGACCTCCAAGGTCGTTGCGAGTTATTATGACAAAACAACCATCCTCGATATGGCCAAACCAGTCCAGATCTCCTAACACCCATTCAAACATCCCAATTCTCATCTGAAAACAAATTCTTCAATTTTAACCGATTCAAAACTGCTTCTGTCCTCGAACAAATTAACATTTCAATAAAACACTTTGGATATTTCCTACCACTTTTTTTTTGTCGTCTCAGTTATTTTCTTGTTCTCGATGTTTTATTTTGTTTCAAACAGTTTGGAATTTGTAGAAATAATTTTGAGTAGAAAAATTGGTTTTGATTCGAAAGGAAACTGCTTGAAAGTTCGAACTAGGAAAGGGGTCAGGTGATTAAACCTGATCCAGATCTCAGGACAAGTGTTTGGAGAGTGACATGTTGCGAGACGTGGATTGTAAAGAGCGTTATAAAAAAAGGCGACAACGTCATAACTCGGCGAGTCAAGGGGGCCGTTAAACGTAGATTGAAATCAATGTTTACCCAGCGAAGAAAGCCCGACAATTTCGATGAGCGAATCAAAAGCGAGTGGCCAGGTTCGAAGGAGCCACTGTCAAGGATTTCCTGGAAGCTGATATGCGTGTTTATGAGCCACACGCGGTACGCAAACGGAATACCTAAATAATGGCCTTTTTTTCGACAGAGATAAAATGAATTAATATAACGATGACATGCCCAAGTGGCCTGGACTCTGACAATCTTTCTCACAACATTGTTCCCAACTTACAAACATCGTTTATTCATCTCATTTCTGAATGATAAATTTCATTCTAGCCATTATTTTAGACTGATTGTGTAAACATTCGTTTAAACCTGACCTGAACTTCTCATCAAGATAAGCCAGGTTGCTTTACTTTAATCGCCACAATGATCCTGCCGTGAGTACAAAAAGGACAATAGCAAAACAGATTCTAATTGCATTTTCATTAGTCCCTTTCATATCAGCTGTTCCTCCCTCGACATCACAAACGGAAACAACTTGCTTTATCTTCATCGTTCCCTTCTAGAAAACTTCATATCTCAAAATACAAAATCAAGTTTAATGAAAAATAATAAAACAACACATTAAAATACATTTACAACTTGAATAAAACTGTCGAGATTTGACTCACCACATGAATGCCGGCCAGACTAACGGACTCGTTTTGTTTCTTGTCGGTCTTCTTAGGTTGCCTCTTGGCCTTGTTGTTCTCGACGAAACGTTGCTTGAGCACCAGAGTCTCTTGGATGTTTTGTTCGCACAGGCCGTTGAAACTTTGCGTGTGACGCGGTATGCAGTCGGTGGTGTGCCTCCTATAGCTGTCGATGCGACGCTTCAGACGATCAACGACGGCCTGTCTTTTCGGGGTGAGCACTTCCCCCATGCCGGGTGCCTGACCCATTTGTTGTTGCTGCTGCTGCAACTGCAAGTTGAGCTCGTGCACCGGCGACTGGTTGTTACCGCTCTGGTTGTTGGCACCTTGCACCAGGCCGCCTGTGCCACACACAGAGCCGGGGGGGCCTTGCTGGGGCTGCCGGGGCAGAAGCCCCCCGGCCTCCATACAGCCCCCTAGATCCACCGCAGGGTAAGCCAGTTCAGAGACAAGCCTCTCGGCCTAGGCGACGTTTCGACCTTCGCCCTGTCAGCGCCCTCGAAACCGATATACTGACGGCTCCCCGCATATCTATCAGTCAAATCCCAGTCACTTCGGTCCACTCTCAGTCTCAGTTTTTCTTTTATCCTCACTTCTCAACCTAATCCTTCACTCTTAGTCCTTATCGTCCCTCAAGATTTCACCTCTGACAACACCTGAAATACAAAAACCAACGTTTAATTTCAAAATATTATGTTTACAGAATTACACTTTCAAATTCCTCGATTGAACAATAACAAATTAATTGAAAGATCAGTTTTTATGATGTTTATATCTTCATGTTTATGTAAAATGAAATTACTTTATAAGTTAGTTATTTGTTTTCTGTTTTTCTTTTTCATTTTTGATTGAAGTTGAAGAAAGTTGTGAAAATGGGAGAAATTTTTAATAGAAAAAGTAAAGATGGTGGGATGAAAATGGTGTATGCATAATGTCGGATGGGGAAAAAGGGCGCGCGTGTAACATCGATTGTGGGGCCGCGAGAAATGAAAAGAAGTTGAGAGAGAAACAAGGAGATTCGCGGCCAACTAGCTCGCGATAAGTCGCTCGCGTCCAACTTCGCGTTGCAAACAAAAGAGAGAGGGCCGGATGCGTGGGGCGCGCGCAAAAGAGAGGGAAACAGACCAAGAATTCAAGTCGAACGCGTGCCGCGCCAAGATCCGCGTTTATCCGATTGGACCCACGCGGTGTGAATGCGAGCGACAACAGGTAGTTGTCGCTCGCAGTCCAAACACAAACACGCCTCAATGACAGCCAGCTCAAACTCGACTCATACCGATCTCCAACCGACAACTCTTTCTTTTAATGCCACTTATGACGTCATTAATTCAAAACATCTCAGCAAATCAAGTTATTCAAAAACATCCGCATGTATATCACATTATTTCAATCAATTGTAAACAAAAAAAAGTTTCACTACATTACACACAATTTCAACAAAAAAAACAAAAACAAAACAACCTCCAGTGACCGTTTTTTGTTGTTGAACAAAAAATTTATCTTTCAAAAATGTAAACAAGAAACATTTCAAACGACAATTGTAAACAAAAAATATCCAGAAAAAGTGTACGAGCGAAACAACATTTCAAACTATAATCAAACTTTGAGGAACATTTGAAATTAAAAATTCAACAGACAAAATGTGAGAAAAAGTTGACGAAGATAAGACTGTTCATGAGGAAGGGGGGGGGGGTTCGTAAGCTGGAACGAAAAAAAATGAGTGTAAAAAATGAAAACAAAATGTTACCGTATAGCGAAGGAAAAAAAAGTAATGGAAAACAGGATATACCGTGGTTATGATATTGGTTGTTAGATGTGTCCTTGAAATGCACCCTAAGAAATATAACGAGCGAAGGGTTAGATGGCCTTTTAATTATGCACAACAGATGTACTAGCTGTCACGTGACCTGGTGTGCAAAGTCGCGAACCGAAGAGAAAAGAAACATTGGTGCGAAAACGCGGGCCCCGAGTCAGCTGAGTTGCGTGATTACACAAAAATGCACAATTAGCAGCGCGGATACTTCACTTTCCGAGACTGTACACGCGTTACGTTGTAGTCACAGGGGAGAGAAATAGAAAGAAAGAGACAGAGCGGCCGGAGAAGGGGAACGACCGAGTGCAGAAAGGAGCGAGTTACGGGGGAAGGGAGGGGGCACGAAACGGTGCCGTCTTTGGTGCTGCAACTTACTTTCTATCTTTCTAACCCAATTTCTAAGCCAAATGATAAATGCCGAACAGTCACAACAATGAGAAGAAAAAACATATAACAACAAACATTCAATTTGACAGCGCCAAAGTTTTCTTACTGCAATCAAATAAGATTTGAACACTCAACGGGGTGACAGTTGGTGAATTTAGTTGGGGAAACTTTTTTTCGTCATTGTAGAATGCAAAGAACAATTGTTTTGTAATCTTGTTTGTACCTTTGGATTGGCTGACTCGGGCGCGGTACCACCAAGACGCTGAAACTGTAAACAAAACGGGCGCCCAGTTTGACAGTTACAGGTTGCAGGTGAGGCAACCGAGAGTCATTGTTGTTTATGTAAAAAAATTGTACTGGGGTGTTTCACTGGTTGTCGCGCGATGACAGTCGGCGATCTTCAGCTGGGCCGTCGGCGCACGCGTCGCGCACGTCATTGAACATTGGAATCGAACGAGATCTCTCTCGCGGAGGCCCCCCAAACAATTACATAACCTCACTTTGGTATGACACGCGCAGTGTAGCGCGCGGTATTGTGGCGCCGCGTCGCACAATCGGCGGCTGATGAGGAACGCGACGCACTGCTCGCTCGGATCGGCGCCGAGCGAAAAACTCGCGGGGCCGTTTTCGCCACTCAACGGCACTGCGCGTGGGTACGTGAACGTGTATCGCTCAAACAGCGGCCCGTAATTACGCCGACTGACACCGGTGCATCCTGGTAGTGAGTTGACAAACTACCGAGAGATCGTGGACCGCGCGCCGCCGATTCCGAGAGACAACGGTGGCGCCATCTCAGCAGTACCGCCACCGCCGCTCACCGAGAATGCCCGAGCCTGCCTGGAGAACGCGATTTTATCACAACCAACGGATTATCAAACTTGTACGCAACGAAATACATTAAATAAACAAACATTTTGTCAGGGTTTTAGTTTTTTCCTAATCGCATTGAGGTGAACCATATTTTGGTTGATAGCAAATTAGGCTTTTAGGTTAAATAATTTTGGAATTAAAAGTCCTTGAAAAATGCAACTGGAAAATTGTGGTTTGGTCCGAAATTTGTCATTGGTGAAGGTCAATTTTTTGTTATCTTTCAGAGACAATTTTTGGCCTGAAAGTCTGCTATGCAAGCACAAGAATCTTGTATGACAAATAATATTTCACAACTAGTTTCATAATTTTTAATATACATTTACATTTAAAGTGGCACTTACAATTTTGGAAAAAATTAGATGTTTTTGTAACTTTTAATATTATTTTAATATTAGTATTAACGCGTCTATAGGTAAATTTGGGACAAAATTGACTGTCTCTAAGCTGAGATATTTATTCACTTATTATTTGTTTATTAAATAATTATTTATTTATTTAATTTAGAAATTGGACAAAACGATATATATATAGATATTCTTAATATGCGTTTTTACAATAGTTTGGAATTAAACATATCGAATTCGAATTTGTGAAACTTGTTCATATTTTGTCCAACTGTTTTATGCCAGTTCAAAATACAAATGGTTTAATTTTAAACAATTCTGACTTTCCAGAAAAAAATTTTGAACCGACAAATTTCCAAAAACATAATTATAAAAAATATAGTACTAGGCGATTTATTAGATGGACATTAAAAACATATTACAGAGTCAGTCATAAAATTATAAGTCATAATAATCATAAGATTATTATAATTAATTATCATTTGAAAAACTCTATTTTCACTGTACCAACAGTCCCACCTTAATATTTTATAGGATGAAAATTTTTATTCGAATATGTCAAATATTTTGTCACCCCACCAATATTTCCTCCACAAATTTGTTTCTTGCTGGTAAAATAGCGATACAAATTGAGAATTATTAACTTGATAAACAATTAGTCAATAAAGATATTGTTACTCAATAATTCGGTGAAATGAAAACAAAACCAGTCTTCATTTTCTTCGATTTTACAGTAGGCTTCGAATTTCCATCGCGTTGTCGATTCCAGAATGCTGTGGACTGCTTTCTCCGTCCAAGACGGCTTCAATTTGATCCGCAATTTCGTAGCACTTAATCTTCTTTTCATTTCTGAAAAATCATTTCAACAGTTTATCAGTGAAAACAATTTCAGGTAATCGAAACAGAAACTTAATTTAAAATACTATTACTAAGGGGTAATAAAAACTTACGTTTATGGACTGTTTCGGGAGCATCAAAAACCATCTTAGCAGCCCTTTGGTTTTCAACGATTTTTGCAAACGTTTTTTTAAATTTTGAATTCACTATATTGCGTGGCAACGCCGAGATGAAATTCATGTTATTTTGTGATACTAAAAGGAATTTCAAAAAAAGGGAAGAGAAACTTCAGTTTTCCCAAAATATGATTCACGCAAGCTTTTTTCGCGATACAGATCTTCAAAATATGTAGTTATCTTCGAGGAATGTTTTCGAAAGTTTTTTTGGTTCGATTATCCGCTAGTGCAGATAATGAATAAGGGACCAGAAATCATCAGGACGATAATATAAGATAACGAATTTGGCTGAACTGAAAAATCTTTTGGAATCCAACAATTTAGGTTCTGTTCATTTCTCATTGCGAAAAAAAAATGCACAATTCAATATTCCTAAAAGACTTCAATTACCATTTAATTAGAATTGAAAATATGTTATCATCCTGTGCAAATTGATTTCAATAAATATAAAATTACAGTTTTCAAGAAAATTATAGTTCTGAAGTTTTTATATCGTAACAGAGAAGCTACCCTGGGCAATACATAATAAAAAGTAAAAAATAGAATTTCTAGAATAGGATGTGGGTTGAAATCATATCGATCTAACCGCAGCTGAGATGGTAGTCAAAAGTTAATGTTTAGTGGATAAAATCAAACGAAAAAATATAACAACCGAATCAATACTTTTCTGCATAAAAAATATGCTAAATAATGTTTATTGGATATGAATTATTTATTGTTATATAAAATTAACAATTTTCGTAATGAAAATATTGTTATATGTTCTTTTTGGTTTTGTTTGAAAACTATTGAAAATATGTATTATTTTTTAACCGGATGTAAAAAACATAATTTTATTTCAAATGATGCAATCATAGGCTTTAAAACTTGTCGTTGCGAAATGTAAAGTATGGTTTTGTGCTACTTGCTGCAGACTATATGATGACCCAAAGCACGCATAGCGGCATCTAGGGTGAAATATTTTCATTACTTCGTTCATAGAAAATCAATGAACCAGTAACTTTATGTTATAAAAATTCTGATGAACATTTTTCAACTAATTTTTTTTAACAAAAATGAATTTCATACTATGAATAACCATGCTAATCAAACGTTAATAAAATATTTCAAAAACATTGTTTATGTTGACAAAAAAATTAAAAATATTTTTATTAAAATAAATCATCAAGTAGAATAAAACCATGCAAATCATAAAATAAATATATATTATAATCTGTACATTTTTATAGTATATATAATCTATATAGATAGTATTATATAAAATATGAAATATATACATAATCATTTTTTAAATTGCATCACCTTGTGTTTCACTATGTTGTTTATTTTTGAACAAAAAACACAGATTTGATAAATCATATGTTCATTAAAATATCACAGTTAATTAATTAAATCATTCGATATTCATTTGATTTCATACTTACTTTTCACTTTTGAATGATCAAAAGTGCATTTCTACTGTTACTTTTTCTTCTTGGATCTTCTCAAAACTTGTTGCATCTTCAAAACAAATTTCGACCAAAGAAAGGTCTTCGGAGGTCAAAAAGTAATGTTGACTATCAGTTGCGTCGGTTAAACAAACTAAATGAGACTATGATATCAATCACATTAAATTACGAGATTTAATTAATTTGATTAACACCAGCAACTAATGAGAAAATTGATAATCAAAAGATAACGGTTTTTATTTTCCGTTTGAAGGCTGGAGGATTAAAAATGCGAATTTCGGTTCGACTGGTTTAAGGTGTTTAGGAACACACAGTTCAAATGCAAACCCGCCTTTATGTTTATGTAAACCGAACCTCACTTCTGAACATCATGCATGAGTTTGCGATCACTTCAAAAAGTGCAATTTAAAAACAATTCATCAATGCAGGTTATAATTTTTAATGCAAAAATTATTAGTTCATAAAAATTGGATTGAATTGTTAAAATTTGAAGAACTCTCTTAACTCCCACACGGTACCGTATAACTTGAAACTCTTTCATTGTTTATCTTTTTTGATTAATAACATCGGTCATAATTGTTGAATTTTACTATTTTTAATAACTTGAATTAAACTAATTGTTAATAATTTACTTTTTTTTAGATAGGAAGATGGCGTTGAAAATGTCAACTGCCCGGGCGAGTCCTGGATTCAGGATGCCCCAGGTGAAAGGTACAAAACCATCCATACAAAACGCACAACTACTCATATCCACTGGTATTCCTTCCCTAGATTTTGTTTTTGGTAAGAAGATCTACTTTACATTGTAATTTATAATCAAAACATTGAACTTGCTTTGAATTATTACGTCAAGTTTCAAGAAATGTCTGACAATTAATTTTTTACAGGTGGAGGTCTTGCAATTGGTACCATCATGTTAATAGGTAATGGTATTTTACAAAATTCAAAAGAATAATATAAAGAAATGTAGAAAAAATTTTAAAATTACATTTTGTATTTGGATTTTTTAGAGGAAGACACTTATGGAAATTATTCAGAGTCCATGTTAAAGTATTTTATGGCCGAAGGAGTAGCATCTTCGCAGGCAATTTTAGTTGCTTCTCAAAATGAAAATCCATCAGAATTATTGTCAAAAATACCTGCAGTAACTGCCGAACCCATCGAGAAGAAACCGCAACAACCTGTGGATTCTCAGATGGAAATAGCTTGGCGGTACCAAAACATGAAAATCGTAGACACTTCTCCCACTGGTGCAAATAATTTTGGGCATTATTTTGACTTGACCAAACAAATGGACCCGGCAGAGATCGAACGGACAGAAAAAACATTCTGGGATGGCGAACAGATCAGATGGCATGCCGAAGCTTTTAAAAACAGCGCGTATGTCGATTTGTTAAAGACTGTAAAGGAGACGATTCAAAAAGGAAACTTTTCCTTGACGAGTGAACAGAAACCAAAAACTGTTCTGAGGATAGCGATGCATTCTCTTGGATCGAGAGTTTGGTTGAACGACGTTGAGAAAGATTCGCACAACGACCTTTGCAAATTTTTTTATTTTCTCAGAGCTATTTTACAGAACAGTTTTGCTGTTGCGGTAGTTACGTTTCCAGCTCACTACTATGATCAAACGGTAAATCCAAGATTACCTAAGTATCATTACCTTCCTCATTAAATCATTATTTTGCATAATAAAATTATCAATTTACAAAAGTATAAACAATATGGCGATGCAAATGCCTGTTACTTACAAAGTTTTCTTACACATTTTTCAGACTTGTTTGGTCGAACGCTTGGAACATTCCGTGGACTATGCCATTCGGTTGGAATCTTTTGCTGGATCATCAAAAGCAACAAACCCAATTTTCAAAGATTACCATGGCTTGCTTCACGTGAAAAAAATCGCGACCATCAATACTTTGAAGCCACACAAGCCACATTCTTTAGATCTTGCATTCAAAATGCGAAGAAAGAAATTCATCATAGAGGTGAAATTTTTGTTATTAAAAAATATTCATTGCAAAACATGTTTCATTTAATTTGATTGGTATCAGAAAATTGAAAACAGTTTTTATTGTGAATTGAATTGCAAGGCTGCAAAAATCTTGTTTGACCATCGCATAACTGAATAACATTATTGATGCCCTGTTTGGTTTCAGGTTCTGCATCTGCCACCCGAACTAGGAGACTCGTCTCAGCGCGAGCAAGACGACCTTGTAAACACTTCCACTGGGTGTTGCTCTTCGAGCAGTAAAAATCCCGTAGACTTCTAAAGGCTCGTGAAAGTTGCGCGCAAACAAAAACCGCAATCGGAACAAAAAAATGTTTTGTTCCTCTCTCGCTCTGATTTAGGCGCAGTGTTATGGCCGATAATTATGAAGCGCGTGCAGTCTGCGCGTTTAACGGGAAGTGCGGAACATGGTGCGTTGAAATTATGCAGACAGCAGGAGATAAGCTACGTGAACACATACAATGAACACGTGTAAGACCCTCGCCTCGCGATCGAACAGAGAACAGGTGTCTGAATCAAAGACATCAACTATTTTTCTTACTGTGGCATACTAGAACACGGTCAGATTGATTACAAATTTATTATATATTTTTACATTTGATAATGTTTCATAAAATTTCTGTCAAATACAATAAAAGACAGTGAGTTGTTGCTTGTTAAGTTGTCGCATTTATAATCATTTAAAATTTCCGATACTTGAGTTAACAAACGTTTCGGGACCGAAAAAATAATTTCCGCTGACACTCCTTGTCTGCTGACGGTATGTTAACTTGACCCCCCTGTAATTTTGCACCCACATACACATCTTTATGTACGTTTATACTTTTATCCCCTTCCGCATCTCTCTATTTCCTTCCGTTTCCGTTTGGTGCGTCGCGCTTGAGGTAACACACTCGAAACGAAATAGCACCTAATGCACACTTCGAACAACGCGCACTCGCTGATCGCACGCGCTAACGAACGTTCATCAAGCTTAGGAAAACACTTCACAATCACCTTGTAACAATGGAACAATTTGTAACGCGCTAAACAATTGTACTGACAAAGTTTTTTTATACAAACGTTGTGTTATGTTTTTGAGAATCCGTTCCGTTCAATTTCCTATCTTTTTGCCAGTTTGAAATGTGCGAATTGAGTGACGCTGATTAGTTGTAAAATCGCGACAACATGCAGGACGGAAAATTCACATTTTCCAAAGCTTTTTATGTGCTGTTGGAATGTCATCTTTTTGGTGAGTTCTTTGTTTGAAAAAAAAAAAAAGTTGTAAAAAAAGTGGAGCGTCGATAGACTTTTACTTTTCAACTGAAACCAACTTGATCTTCAGCTCTGATTAGTTGTGTAATATTAATTATACTTTTTTTTTACAATACTAAAACAAAAGGTCTCAGATGCAATCAGTTGTTCTCTCTCTATAACAAAAGAAAATATTTTTCAGATTGCATTCGGTTTCGGTTTATTGAAAGCAAATTTCACTGTTTGACTCTTTTGATTGTTGTTTTTTCGATTTTAGATTTCTGGGTTTCTTCTTATGTCACTGGGTGGCTTTTTATTAGCCGACAGCGATCGCATTTTATTGTCCCGACTTTTGGGACCGGCAGATCATCATCCGGACCAACCTCTGTTTTATTATGTGGCTTTTTTCATTGTGGCGGTGGGCTTCGTCATTACAATTACTGGTTTACTAGGTTGCTGGGTTTCTTGTCTATTCAGCCGATGCATCACAGTTTCCGTACGTGTAATTTTGTTTCCCTTTTATACATATACTATTTCAATCTGATTAAAACCAATTGCAAAAGTTACAACAATTGAAAAACAATCTCTTCATGGGAATTTTCATTATTGTATAATTTTCATTTTATTTGTTCAAACCTTGTTAATCTGTTTAATTCAAATGATTAAAATAACATTTATAGATAAATAGTAGAACGCAAATTAACAATGATAATTAAATCTTTGTAAGCTCTAATAACTGTTTGAATGAATTTTCTTTCGGTGTAATTAGAAATTTTATAAGAGATTCTCTTTAGGATAGAAATTGTTATTAATAACATCGTTCGGGCTAAAAAAAATGACACAAAAAATGGCATAAAATTTTTGATTTAATTAATATTAATATAAGAATGAAATAAATATGAATAAACAAATTCATTTGACTGATTAATTTATTGTTGACAGAATAAAAAGCCATCTTGGCAGACTGATGTCACGTTCGACCAAGTGTCATGTGCATCCGTGTGCAACGCGAACACTTTTGAATGAAAATGTCCAATTATATGAGCGCGGCTGTCATGCTCTGTGCTTTCCCATAAATATTATACTATTACGTGTTAAATGAATTGCATTCATTATCAAGGGAGAAAAAACATGACACATATTCTAACAATTATTATTGAAAATAAAAAGAAATTCACCAAACAACTCCAAACACAAATAATTTTGCAAAATAATATTTTTGAAAGAACCTTTTAAAATTCTAAAAAAATTTGAAATTTCACTTGCATGCATCATTTGATTGATGGACATTACTGTAAAACTAACTTTTTATTTCACTCCGTGATTCAGTTATTAGCAACAATACATTATTAGGTTTAATAAAATTAAAATTGCTGATTTATTCATTTCCCTTGTACTAATTAATTTTTCTTGCTAATCATTTTGTTTTTATCAATTAATTTGCCTTGTTGGTTTTCAGTACGTGATAACGATATTGATTTTGTTACTGGGAGAGTGTGCGGTTTGTATCCTGACAGTTTTTTGGCCTCACATACTCGGCTGTGATATCAGACCTACTCGCTTGATACGAGCTCTTCAACGCAGTTATACCGTTCCAGGACGAGAACAGTTCACTGCTGCCATAGATCTGGCACAGACAACCGTGAGTTTCAACATAAGATTGATTGTTCAATTGTATTTGTCATTTTTGAACTCTAAAATTTTTGTTTGTAATGTTTTTTTCAGTTTTCTTGCTGCGGAATTAATGGTAGCAACAATTATGGAACGTCTTGGTGGCGACTTCAAGAAGTTGGAAGAAGAGAACTCGTCGTTCCAATTAGCTGCTGTCTTTTGGACAATGCGGAACAAAAAGACGCGTACCTCAATCCTGAACCTACGAACCTAACTGTTTGCCAAACTTTGAATCCAGCGATTCATCAATATGCGAGACATAGTCCTGTACGAAAAATACTATTTTAAAGTTCATAGATATTTAAATTGAAACTAATTTTAATTTTGTAGGGGAATTTAATTTTGATTTTTATTTTTGTTGCAATTACGATGAGACAAGATTGACAAGAAAATTATGTTATATTTTGATTACAGGGTTGCTTGGAGATGATTGAAAAATGGAGTCAGGAACAAGCACTGATTCTTCTGGCTATAGGGTTGGCAGTGATGTTGATAGAGATAAGCGTGCTGGTCAGCACACTATCAGCCTGTTCGAAGATAAAGAAGAAACGCAAATCTCATACTTCTGTGTTCACATCCACTCAGACTTTGAACCCATTTCAGGAGATAGAACATGATTATGGTACAATGAAAGATATTGAACTTCTCAATTTTATTTATCATCTATAGAATATATGTACAAGGTGTAACGGGAGTATATGATGGCGAGGCATGTACTGAGTTGAATCGACTTGAAATTTTGTACACTAGTGGGTCATAATGAGATCTGCTCTAAGAAAAATTGTATACACTATTGTATACGAATTTTAAATGCAGGCCAACTGTGTCTGAGATACGCTTGCACCTTGTTTTTGGTAATGTTCCGAGAGTTGAATCGACTTGAAATTTTGTGTACTTGTAAGTCGTGATCAGATCTGCTCTGAGAAAAATTGGCAAGTCTGCGAAATCGATTCAATTGTGTGTACGAATTTTAAATGCGCACCGAGTGAAGTCTTTCAGAGATACACTTGCATTTTCTTTACTCAAACAGATAGCTAAAAATCTGTTCAAAACAATAAAAGTTGCATTTAGGCACTTCAAAATTTTTGAATATCCCCTAAAAACCTTGAAACAATCATGAAAAACCCGAATTACACATCATAATGGTTAGAAGTAGCTACACAAGTTTCGTATGCTGCTTATGAAATATTTGGAATTGTTGAACATTATAAATTAATGGAACATTTTATTCTGCATGTTCAATTTGTTGTTTTAACGCATTTTTAATAAATGTTTCAATTTTTTCTTATTTACTTAACCTCAAGCACTGAAAATGTCATTTCAATGAAGTTCCAAGTTCTAAAACTTCATTTCGAAAATGA
>JAAMPD010001791.1:0-20365 GCA_025266255.1 Trissolcus basalis | reverse complement strand
ACTGTGTTGGACTCGTACCCGTTGCTTTGTTACGAGTTTAATCCCTCGTTTAAATACATGCAATTGAACATTTGTACACAATGTACATGAATAATATTACGAATTACAAAGTGAAAAGTCCATTTTTTTGTATCACGTCTAAAAAAATCGAGTTCACTCATTTTGCCATTGAGCGGTAGTGATGTTTTTTCAGCTATTTTTCATCCATCGTCGTGGCTGCAGCTGACCTCGACTATTTCTGTGACGCTTTCGTCTGGATGGCGGCAAATTAGACTTGGCAGATGCTGAACTCCTGAGTCGTCGATTACTCGCCACCGCAACGGACCGAATACTGTGCTCTATATCTACCCGTTCGTCAATCTTCATAACTCGAACAACCGGTTGAAACTCCATGCTGCTTCGCTTTTGTACCAGTTCCGTAGGGGTCAGCACTGTTGGCGTCATACGCTCCTTCAATTCGCTCTCCGTATCTTCTTTAGTTCTTCGTGCTCCTTTGCGTGGAGACGAGTTATTAATTGTTAATGAATTCTCACTGCAAACAAACACAACAATCGACATTATAATTCCCCTCTTTTTAATTAATAAACAATTCATAAAAACTCTGTTATATAAAAATGACATGTTCATGAACACGAAGAGAATACAAAACATTCAATAGCAATTGAATATCGAATTAGTTCTTACCAGAATTCAGTTTTTTTACACTCATTTTCCAGTTCAAGATCCACCCCAGTTTTGACCCGTTTCCGCGGCCGTTTACGTGCGCGCTGACAACTTCTCTTACGACTGAATTGACTGCGCTTGCGTGTGCCTGTTGAACTGTTTTGACGCTTGGCATCCTCATAATTGCTCGAGTATTCATTCTCAGTCTCGTGATATGAGTCGGCGACGTCGTCGCAAGAAGTGCTCGTCCGCTGTCGCTTTCTCTTTCGATTTTCCACATTCTCGTGGTGATTCTCATCGTTCACAGGGCTTGATTCGCGAGCCTCCTCGGGATATTCACACTCAAGCCTTTTTATAGGTGGCTTCTCTTCCAACGGTCCCTGTACATCATTTTCTTCAGCTTTCTACAATTTAAAATGAACAAAATGTTATTTTAATAACAATGATATCGGTTTCAATTGATTATTTCGATTTTTATATTTTAGGTGGTTCTATAGCGTGATAATCAAAGCAAAAAATTTATACTACGAATTTTAATATACGTATAGGAAAAATTATAAGAAAAAATAAAAAAACAATCTTAAAATACATTTTTTTTGCATGTCCAGAACTTTTTGATGATTTTCAAGTAATTTTTACGTTTCGTGAAAATAAACTTTTTGATCGAATTGTACGTAACCGACCAATCGAAATCAGCCATTTTTAAATTGAAAATTTGTTAAGGTGATTGCTCCTAAACTAGATGGTCAATATTTTTTAAACTTTTCCCCAGTAATCTTCAGTATCTAACGTTAGTTATGGTAGTTTTTTTGAAAAAATCTGACATCTTGTTTGATCAAAACAAAAAATAATGTCTGTTTCGATATCGACGCTGCATAAGAAGTAATACAAAAACATCGATTTTCAAAGACAAATATCTTTGAAACGAAATAGTCAATCGTTCTAAACTTTTGTTATTAAATGTGTGTTACTGAATAGAGTCTTTTCGCTAGAACCACCTTAATTTGAATTCTTTCGATATACTCACACTTAAATCAGACTTTTTACAGTCCAGAGACACTGAATCATCAATTTCTTTGTCATTTGTCACTGGACTTATGGTGTTTTGTGTAGTTTCAGTCGATTCTTCAGTTTTTAAACAACTGTCTTTTTCTGTAACAAATAAAAGATCATATATAATTAGTATAATTAGTATCACGATAATTCACTATCAGGGTTTCACATTTAATGAAATACTAAAAATATAATAGCAACTGAATATTTGGAAACAAATAATTAATTTAAATTTTATTGATAACAATTAAATAATAAATAAAATAGAAAAAAAATGAAAATAAGTATCCTACATGTTTGAAATTGAAACCTTCTGTAACACAGATAAGCACTTAAAAAAAGTCATTTTAGATAAAGTTTCTGTTGGTAACAGGTAAAACATGATAAGTGTATAGGGATTACGTATACACTTGCCTTATTTTACCTGTTACCCACAGATTCATTATTTCAATTTGTTTGTTTTCTTAATTAAAATACAAAATACCAAATCAATGTAAATTTACTATTCGACTATTTTAAACCCTTCAAGAAAAAAAATCTTATCAATTCGATCAGTAAATAAATAAAGTAAATAATATAGAAAACAAACCTTTTTCTTCTAATTTGTCATTTTGTAGTTGCTCGGATAAAAGTGGCGGCTTGACTTCCTCGGAAGGCTTCTCTTCAGTCTGCTTAAGGCTGTACTTTCTTCTCATCCTATTGCCCGGCCATCCAGTCTTGTTTTTCCGTTTCTTCTTACGTCTGCGGAGTGGCAACTCGGACCACTGGCCGCTAATGATTTCGCCGCACTCGGAACTTGCACCCGACTGTTCATTTTCCAAGATCGGTATCTGCGCGTGACAATTATCCAGCAATTCCAGAAGGTTCATCGGTGCGCCTCTGGGCAAAATAGCCTCAGCAACCTCTAACGGATCGTCAATCGGATCGGTAATCTCCAAATCGAGATCCACATCGTCGTCATTTTTACCAACCAAAATGTCTTGTATCTCACGCAACTCGTTTTCGATGTCGGGTTTAGCCTGTGCCACCGTGCACAGTATCGGTTCTTCCTCGATCACCGGCAGGACTGCATCATTTTGCTGCTCCCTCTTGCGAATGATCGTCGACATTATGGCAAGTGTTGAAGCATGACAACGAGGTGATTTACGAGGCGATCGACCAATTAGCGTTCCACCACCGATTGCCCTGCCTCGGCCTCGTCCTCTCCCTCGTCCACGACCCGTCGAGGTATCCAGTCGTGGTAAATTCTTCAGGTAAATTTCTCGAAAGTTCTCAATTTCGTATGGCAGCAAAAAGGGCTTGACGTCGGACTCGCTGAAGTAGTGCCAGTATTCTGCACCTTCATCTTGTCGCTGATAAGTTTGGTACCTGCGTTGTTTCATTTTCGTTATTGATTTACAAATTGATTTCAAATTTCATTTTATAGTAATAATTTATATATAATCAAAAAGAATAATAATATAATTAATAATAATTTAAGAAATTTTTAATTTACAGGATGACTGTACCAGTATATTTAATGAATTTTAACTTGTCATATACTGATACATTCATCTTACTTATTTTTAAGTGAAGAAAAAGCTGAAGTAAATTTTTAGCCTCATGATTGAATTCTTGAAAAGAAAATTAATAAATTTAGATGTCGTGATCCAAGATTAATATATTGGATTGTTTCGCTCGCACTTAAAAAACGATCATTTAAAATTGGGTTCAAAGACAAAATTTCTTTTTGTATGTAAATTCGGTAATAAATTTAGGCCAATATTTGATGTTGATGGTAATTGTAATTTAAACTTAATTGAAATCACTTGGATATACGAAGGTGAAAAACTTGAATAAAAAACTGACCACATTAGATCGAAAATAGAAGGTTTAAATTAGAATCAGATACGACAGATAAAATCAATCTCGGCTCGGAATTTTTTAAAATCAAGATTGATATTTGATAAATTCATCTACTTATCTAAACATAAATTCTCTACACCATAACGAAGTGTTCTTCTAAAAATCTGGACTTTCAACTTGAGTGTGAATTTTTACTTTTGAAGTTAGAAATGCTTCATTGTTCAACCCCTTTTTATAGATTCCATTTATAAAAGAAGAAATGTCGATCATTCAGTCACAGAGCTAGAAATACACTCCAATTTTTTCCTAGACTTGTGTGAGTGGTACTTGTTCGATAGATCAAAGAAAAAGAAACCAGTGAATAAAACGAAACTGTTCAGAAAATGAAGACGAAAAAAAAGTGTAAAAACAAGTGTGTTTTGTGAAGATAAGTTTATTGTTTACGTTTCTATTCTAACGTAATGTTATTGAACAAACCAAGGCTCGGATTTGGGTACGCTTTCAAAGGAAAAGTGCATCTTTTCTATCCGCGCTGACGGACTTGTTGACAGTTGTTTGTTCGCAACAGTCTGATCCTCATTGGTCGTTGTCGCTTCTCCCTGTTGCTCCGCGCCCGCATCTTTAAGCCCACTTATCGGGGCCTGATACCGTAATCGACTGCCAGGTGTTTCAAATTTATAATAATCTTCGTTATCTTTGATCAACGCCTCGGCTTGTGTCCTTCTCTTCTTTCTCGCCCTGCTAAGCGACAAAGAATCCTAAAAGAAAAAAAAAACAAATTCATATTGAAAAACAATTTCATTATTCAAAAACTAATCCAGAGTTAGTATGACAAAAAAATGATTCAAAACTTTACCTGTGAGTCCTCATCGGTGGCGTCATTTTTATTGCTTGTTTTATCGATTCCCGAAGACCAAATACAAATGGAATTCTTAGTATCATGTGTATCAGTTTCCGTATCTTTTGGTAAAACACTGCTTTGATCGTCCTCACTGAGGTCACTCGATTCCTCCCTCTTGGGTTCTCTGAACATGAACGACTCCGCCTCGTCGCTGAGAAGCGACAGTTCCGATTTCCTCACTCGCTTGAATCGTACGACCACCGGCTTCTCACTTGACGGTTGCTCATCAACGATTTCCTCACCATGCTCTTCCTCTGCTCCATCCTCTTTCTCCTTCTTTACTTGGGACACCGTCGAATCAGTCGTAGTTGCATTTGGAATTGCACTCGAGCGCAATTTGTTGCCCAAAACTTCAACTTTGTAGTACGCTCGGTTGTCCGCAATAAGTCGCTCCTCGACGGACAACCTCGACCGACCCCGAATCGTTGATCGGTTGCCACGACGGCCTCGGTTTCGTCCACGTTCCGAATTATTCGATCTTGTTGTTTTGGTGCAATGTTTGTTCGCCACACCATTGCAAATCACAGTTTCAACTTCACCGTTCGCGAGCTGCTCGGGCTTATCATTTTTAAGCTCTTCCGCGTCGTTGTACCCATTGATTTTCATTCTGTTTGCTGTCCCTTCGACCAATTTTTTGTTCTCACCTTCCCCGCTGGTTTTCAATTCGATCTGATTATTGCAAGAATTTATTGCATTCTCTTTTGGCTCGTTCTCGTCATTTGACTCCTCCGGCTTTTCCAAATCGTTTAAAACGAATTTGCTACAGTTGTCTTGCCTGTAACACAAATTCGGGTTACAACTTTGACTGTACAAAATATTGAAAATGATGATTAATACACAAAGATTGCAAATTAATTTACCGATCACTGCAGGGTTTGCTGTCCCGAGCATTGTCGTCCTCTTCTTCTAACCAGATCGTGCCCTTAGCACGCTTCGTGATTATGAAGCCTTCCAAATTGTTATAACTTTTATCGTTAGGACAATCCTCGGGTTCCCATGATCGACCTTTGGAGCGAAGCATATGGCCACTCTCGTGTTTAGCGCGCGTACGCAAATTGTGCGCCGAAGTTAGACTATTCAAATTGAGTTCGCGACGCGTTCCGTTGCACTGAACCATTTCAAGCTCGTCATCAACACCGAAAGACAAGTCAGTCTTCGAACCCTTCTTGCCTTTGTCAGTAATCACGTCACGATCACCATTCGAAAACAATTTGCAGTCCTTCCTAGAAAAACAAATACAAACGTAACTAAACAACATTCGAGATTTTGGTTTTAAATTATATAGTGTTACTAGAATGATAAATGCTTACTGGACATTTTTTGTTTGGTTGAGTTTGAGGAACGCCTGCACACTCGCCCCGGTGTGAATGAGTTTGTCCAGCGATAGAAAGTTATCATTGTTCTGAACAAATTTCAAATGCTGTTCGCTTTGCAGATGCTTGTTCAAATCTTTGTAATCGCTGCGACAAAGCTCACAGTAGCCAGAAACTAACTCCGATTTACGTGCCCTTGTAGCTGTGGCACGAGGCCGACGCGTCATCTCTTTTTCCTGAAACAAAAGTCAACTTTTAGTTCTTATTTTCGGTAAATCATTCTTAACCAGATGAAAAAAAAGAAGTTTAACTAACCTTTTGTTTATTTGTCTGATGAGCGTTTTCTCTGTTTTCCTTCTTAATTTCTATAACAGGATTCTTTTTGACGAAAGGACTAGAACCAGGTTCTCCGTCAAAATTCAAGCTCGGCCACGAAGGCAACTCCAAGTACACTGGTTTCTTGTCTCTGAAAAAACAATAAACAAATTAAAATTTCATTTCAATGTTCATACGTTTATGAACATATTTCTTACAACATTAGAAGAACGGACATATTATTTCAACTCAAAATGAAAATTCAACCATCAATCATTTTCAGGGTGGAGATAGAGCAACTGTAAACGAGAATTTAACGTTTGTATACAAAGATGTAATAGAGATATAACGAAGATGCTACGGAGACCTAAGAAACATCTTTATCTATGTTATTATCTTCTATTTATCTGATTATCTAAATAAGCAATATCATTTCAAAGAAATTGTGTATATTTATGTTGTATTTTCATCACTTTAGCATGTAAACGTTAAGTGCAAATAAATTTTCATATTATGATTGAAATTACAATCCTGACAGTAAACTTAGTACAAAATCGGATTTTATTAACAATGAAGTCGTATAAATTGAAGCTATGAAACATTATTTTAATAAAACATCTGATTTTCCTTTAACTAAGAAACCTTTTAAAATACAATATCGTTCTGTATTGGTATCGAGTTAACTTTATTAATTAACATCTCATCATTTAACACAAATTGAAGTGATAACTGAAGCCAAAGAGATACAGTTTTCGCATAACCTTATTTTTTTATTTCAAATTACATTATTTTTAGGGGTGATTTTTAGTCTCTGTAAAAATCCCCGTTAGGTTCAAACGGATTAATTGTGACTATATTTTGAATGTATTCCAAAATAATGTTCTTAACTATCGATCGATAGTAAACTTGTATAAACAGTGAAAAGTCATAAATTGAATTTTTTTAATAAAAAAAATCACACTTTCCCCTGTATGTCATAATTAGTTTTGATTGCCCTAAATCTCTATCATATCTTTGTGTAGTAACGTTATTCAATTTTCGTTCACAATCGTTCTGAACATTACACGATGTTCAATTTTTAAAAACAATATTTGTTTCTTAAAAAAATGATAGAAAAAAAACTTCTGACTGCATTGTATAATTTTGTACAAAATTCGTTGTCCTTCTAGTGTTAATTGGCAACAAAACGTGTTATTTAGAAAAAGAACCAAGGTTCTACCTCGCGTACGGTTCAAACTTGATAAACGGTTTCTTCAAATGCGTAACTTTCGGACTGCTAAACCGTTTGGCCAAGTCGTTGCTGTTAGATTGCTGCTTGTACTTATTAATCGATTTGTAAATTTTATCGAGCCAAGCGAGTAATTTGTCTGTTGGCCATATGGGAATCGCCCAGTCTCGAGCTTTGCTGAGTGGATCCACTGAACAATGCTGTGGCTGAGTCAGAGCACGCTCCAACATTGCATCCACTCGCGATTTCTATGAAATGCAAAATTTCACAATTACTCATTGCAATTCATTGATTATTTCACATTGTCTCAATTTTTAACAACCATTCGATTTTTCAAGTTCGTTCAACTTACGTGTCTTTGGGTAGTCTGGCCCCGGATGTTGGTCGAATTTGAGAGAGGACTTTCATTGCCAAGATAAGGCGTTGACGGCGTCAAAACGGGCGTTGGGACTTGGATGCTTGATAGCGAGGGGGGCCCCCCGCTGCCTCCTCCACTGATGCAGTCCCATTTTAATCCGTTCTTACTTTTCGCCTGAGTTTTGTCAGTCCTGTCACTCACTACTAATCTCACTGTTTTATCAAGGAACACTTCAATTTTCTGCAACCAAACAATAATGATCTCGATAAATAACCGAACTAAAACATTGTTCTTATCACTATCAAAAAGATATCCGCAAAAATGAACCGTGCAAACAGCAAAACAACACTTTATTCCTCCTCAAACATTTGAAAATAAACATTTGTCACGGTCGGTAAGAACGGGCCCAGCCATGCCGACAGAACCAGCAAACTTTTATTTGAAAAAAACGAGCACAACAAGAGATTGTTTATACAACATCGGAATTTCCAACTGTCGCAACAATTCGCTCTCTTTTTTTCACACTTTTCATTCGTCTTTCGATCCTCCCCCTTCGACTGTCCACTTTTATTGATCTTTAATTTGTCAGTCTATTTATTCAGGTTAAACGAAAGTGTGGACATTTATGAATACCAATCCAACCGACAGAATGTTGTTGCAAATAACGTTCTGGCAAAGAATGTTTGATTTTCGAGCGGTGAGTCAACAGGCTTTGAGATTGGGCATATCGAGGGAGTCATGTGCAATCAAAACGAACTGTGTGAAGTGGACGAGCGCGATTTATGGCCGCGCAGGCAAGAATCGCGTTATGTAAATACACAACCGAAAGGAGGTCGCGGCTCGCAAAAACGTTTGTTACGTGGCTCGCGTTTTAACGCGACGTCCAAACAATTGTAACCTCACATTCCTCGTGTCCGGCTCGACACCCCCGCATCACCCCAACCGGCCCCTGTCCGCTATCACTTTTCCGCCCATCATTTTGAAATGTCACTTTTCATTACTTCCAAACTTTTTCGTTCAACAAAAATCACCTCGCCCAATTGAAAACTTCGTGTTTCTTGAAAGTCGTTAACAAATGTTGAAAAACACTCCTAGAGTCACACCTCTCAAGACTGTTTACAAGACAAGGAACAAAAAAACAGTTAAAAAAAAGAACAACAAACGGAACGTGATCGCCCCCTGTCCCCCTCTCTTGGTTGGCTCTCTGTCACACACTTACACGCACACGCTCACTGGTCGTTGCTTGTTTGCTCCGTTCCTTTTGCTGTCAATAAACGTGTTGGCAAACGCAAGTATAAACAAAAATGCGAGAGCGAGCGAACGGGAAGCATCGTTGTCAGGGGGGATCGAAGGGCGAAGAGATGCTGCGAGTTTACTAACCCGTGTTCAGCGCTGCAGATCGTAGCCTCGGCCTGACAAAAGTTGGAAGAACGTGTGAAGCGAGCGCGACATGTTTGTCATGAGAAAGCGAGACGACCGAGACGCTCGAAACGAGGCACCGAGCAGCCACTCGGCTGCTCCCGGGTAACGCGCGTTTGACAATCAGATTCGGCTGGTCGCATGCGCCCACCGACGCTCGACCATCAGCTCGCGCGAACAAACAAACACACTCGGCCGTAGAACTTGTAACACAAATTGTTTGTCGTGATTGCAAACGTACAGGGCGGAGAGAACACGATGCACACACAGGGCCGACGCACTCCCACAGCTCGTTAAACTGTCACGCACAAAATGGCTATTCGCCGTTAAAAGCTTCGCCAATCCGACGTCAGGCAGCGCTCCGGGCGCTGGGTGCGCGCGCCATCACAACTTTCGGTATGTCAACAACATTGACTTTCAAATGTTTACTACAATTTCTTTCAAGGCTTGTTACATTTTATCAAACTTTTTGTATTGTTATGTGACATTGTCGTTTGTTCATGTATTATTCATGTTTTATATTTCAATTGTTGTTGTGCTTCATTTTTTGTTCAATTTCATTTGTGTTATCATTACTCAATTGTTGTATATACTTACAGCTCCAAGTTCTTTGAGTTTGCTTTCTAACTTGACAGAAAGGACATGATTATTGATGTCCAAGTAAAAACTCGTTTTCGCCAAAGGTTTTGGTCCTTTGCATATGCGAATAGCTGTAAAACAAAAAAACCTCTTTCAATTGTTGGCAAAAATGAAATTAATTTACAACAACAAACCAATAGGTAATTAGTTCATTTACAATCAGTAAACTAATTTTTCCTACAAAGTTGTTTAACGTTCGTACCCTAAATTAGTCACCATTGTTGAAACGTAAACAAACAGATGCAAAAACAAAACACTAACAATGCAACACTCATGTTTAAGAAAGTAAGGTTATGTATCTGTTTGAATTGTCCGATTGATGGTTGAACAAATTCGGAAAAACAAGACGAGTTTATAGCACACACACGATGTTATTTTTGCTAACTCACTGTCGCGCTGGTTCAGTTGAGCGGGCTTGTTTTCAGGCTTGAGTTTGTGGTCGAGGCGTTGACTTTGTGACGAAGATACCATTCCTACGACGGGTCGCAGTACAACAATTGACGATTCGAACTCCGACGACGTCGATTGCTTCTTCCCATTCTAACCTTAATGCCTTCGAAAAAAATATCCTCTCGACCGTTGCTCATCGGTGGCGGCAACTGCCATCACATCTCTCACACCGCCGCAACAGTTTGCGCGCGATTTTAACGCGCATACAACATTGCGCACATCCCACACGTAACACGTGACAATGACATTTCTCTGCGCCGCTACGCCAGAGACATCTATACATCCTCAAAAATCACACCCAATCTCAACAAATAACACAATTTATTCCCCCATTTACTTTCATCCAACAATAAATAATTCATTATTTACATTTTTGTTTGATCTTCCATCTCTTTCCTTTTACTTCACATCTCACCATTATGTTTTTATTTTGTTTACTTTATTTCTGTTTATCATTATTTTGCAAATTTTTTTTATACAATCCAATTTGATTTAATTTTGTATTGTTTTTTTCATTGTTACAGTGTTAGTTGAAATTTGAACGGGTGGTTGGCAACACTGTTTTGAGATCTGTCTCTCGTCTTCTGGGAGAGGAGGGAGAGACCGCCGACGACACGACACACGTACCTATCACGCGCGCATATAACAGTGCAATATACGTCGTGTACGCATACAGAATATGAGGCCTTGATTCTGCGCCTCGACTTACTCGCCGTATCATTGTGCATTGGCGTGCGAACAGGCCACGAGTGGTACGTTTGTTTTTGCTCAACCATCGCGCGCTACCAGTGCTGTGTGTGTGTTTTTTTTCAAGTGCAGAAAAAAAGAGGCGCGCGCGCGGTCGCTGCACACACTTGTAATAATTAATCATTTTCGTACGGCTCGTGCCATGACCGAAGCCCAAATCAAAATGCATTACACGCCGCCAACCTCCGATACAATACAAACAAAACCGTTCCCCATTCGTGGTAAGTTTGATTCTATCTTTCAATCGTAATGTCAATTTTTTTCTCCCCACTCTGATATACTTTTTTTATAATTGGCAATGAAAATCGTCTGCTTATTTTTGTATATTCTTTTTTTTTTAATTTAAGATAAGATATTTGATGCATACTTAATTACATTACAAAACTTTGTCTTATTGTTGTAAGGTATAAACTTTAGCTAACAAAATAAAAAGTCGTTTCAGGTAATTGAATTATCGTCTGGCGATACAAGAGTCTATTTATAATGAATTTGTTTGGTATATTTCTAAAGTGTGGATATGTAAAAGAATTGGAAAAGGAATGAAAAGTGTGTTTTACAGGACAGGAAAAATGAGAAAACGACGAGAGCAGCGGCAGAGACAAGACATCAATTAGTCAAATCTATAATTCATTAGGAACATTATGTTGCAACACGCAAAGTAATAATATGAGAGAAACAAATTGCGGCGAGACAACATCCGACAAAGACGAAGCCGAAGCGAGAAATGAGAAAGAGCTTGGCAAATGCGCCGCTGCTTATTTGACAGGCGTTCAAAAAAGTGCATATGTCAATGCGTACAAATGAAATTTGCGCTAAATTATTTCCAGAGCTAGCCAACGCAAGCTGGATCCAAGCCAATTAACAGTTCGATTGCGAACAGATCTGCCGATCAATAAAACAGTTGACACAATTTTTGTTTTTAATTAATTCACTTTCAACTGCTTTCACCATTTTTTACAGTTTTTATTATCACACGGATGAAGCCACTCTTTCCCTGGCCGTTTCTTTTTTGTTACGTGTCAAAATGGACGATTGGAATTTGAATGTTGATTATTATGAATAAATCATTCGACGGATGGAATTAATGATTATCCTGGATGATTTTTAGGTGAACGTGCGAATTTCGTTAACAAGCCACATGTGATAGCGATGGTGGGACTGCCAGCTCGGGGCAAGACTTATATCTCGAAGAAGCTTTGCCGCTACCTAAACTGGATCGGGATTAACACCAAGGTGTTTAACCTGGGGGAGTACAGGAGACATGCGACAACCGCCTACCAGTGTCATGAGTTCTTCCGTCCCGACAATATCAAAGCCATGGCGATTCGCACGCAGTGTGCGATCGACGCCCTTAACGATGTCTGCCAGTGGTTGGAGTCCGGAGACGGTGAGGTAGCCGTCTTCGACGCCACCAACTCGACTGTCGAGAGACGCCAAATGATTTGCGACATTGTCGTCAAAAAGATGGGATTCAAATTGTTCTTCGTTGAATCTGTGTGCAACGATCCTGAGATCGTCGAGCAGAACATCATGGAGGTCTCTTATTCATTGTATTGTAATTTTAAGAAACATTTTTATACAAGATTCTCAGTCGTGAGGAAATATTTGTTAGAACGAAAATGATAATAGCTGAATCAAGAGTGTAAATTGTATGCAATTTTAAAAGTAAACATTGTTCCTTGGGTACCGTCGTATTTACAGTATTCAAATGAAGACAAACTTGAATAATAACAGCAAAGGATTATTTGCTTATCAGTACATTCGATACTTTCATGTTATCAGTTATGACTGCTGCTATCAGACCAACGGTCATATATTATTACTATTTACCAATAAACGAACAGCAGTTAACGTATTTTTTAATGACATATATCTCGATATGCGATCGTTTCTCTTTTTTTTTCTCTTCTTCAAATAGAATTAGACATTACGTAAAACGCAAGACATGAGAAACCGTCAAAGTTTTCGCAGCATTGAGCCGAGCTTTGACGCTCTCGGCTGATGATGATAATCAAATAATGCACACAATGCTCGTGCTGATTAAAATTGTTTGATTTCAGGTAAAAGTAAGCAGTCCGGATTATGCAAATATGAACAAAGAAGAGGTGCTGGCTGACTTCATGCTGCGCATTGAGCATTACCAGGAAAAGTACCAGCCGCTGGACGAGAATTATGAGAGCGACCTCTCGTTTATGAAAATTTACAACACGGGTGAAAAGGTCTTGGTGCACAAACACGAGGGCCACATTCAGAGCAGAATAGTTTATTATTTGATGAATATTCACATCGTGCCGCGAACCATCTACCTTACCAGGCACGGCGAGAGTTTGATGAATCTGCAAGGTAGAATCGGAGGTGATTCCGATCTCAGCGACAGAGGACAGCAATATGCGAACGCACTAGGTGATTACATCTCGTCGCAGGACATTCAGGGACTCAGGGTTTGGACCAGCTGGTTGAAACGAACAATACAAACTGCTAGCCACGTGAATGCTCCCCAAGAACGATGGAAAGCTCTCAATGAAATAGATGCTGTATGTTCATTTATTTTGTACTTTCTGTACAACTTCTTTTATTACTTGAACTATCACGTATTTTATCTACGTTATTTATTTATGTTCTCATTGTCTTGCAGGGAATTTGCGAAGAAATGACTTATGAGGAGATAGAAGAAAAATATCCCATGGACTTTGTTGCAAGAGATCAGAATAAATTTTCGTACAGATACCCGCGAGGTGAAAGTTACGAAGATCTGGTCGCAAGATTAGAGCCGGTGATAATGGAATTAGAAAGACAGGGCAACGTCTTGGTCGTCAGTCACCAAGCTGTTTTGCGTTGCTTACTAGCGTACTTTCTGGATAAGAATGCGGGTACATTTTTCATAATCATAATTCAAACTCTTGTTCATTTAAAAAATCAAACCAAGTTCAGCACACGTCATATATTTAGCACAGATTGTAAAAAATATTGTTTTTTGAAATTGTTTAAGATGAATTGCCGTATCTGCAAGTACCATTGCATACAATTATGAAGCTGACACCTGTCGCGTACGGATGCAAGGTGGAGAACATTCGTCTGCCGATCGACGCGGTGGACACGCACCGCCCCAAACCAAAGGTAGATACAATTATCTCATAATTGTATGGCCTTTATGCTGGATCAGGTTGCTTTTTTCAAAACACATTTCGCAGTAGACTCGCAAGAGCACGTTCTATCCAAGAATTGAACAAGAAAACATATCAATATCCTTGGCCTTGAAAATTAGTAGAAGCATACACAAAAAGTCCAAGATCTGAGTAGATTCCCTCACGCTTCCGGATAGAACGTGTTGCATTCATACTTGAATATCTCTTTTTCTTATATTACAACACCACTCTAACGTAATTTTTTGCTTGTTTGAATTTTATGTTGTTGATAATCTCAGTGTATCAATTTTGGTCGTAGCAACTTTCTACCGTCGTGATTCCTTTTTACTTTGATTTACTCACACGCCCAGATAAACATTTATTTGTGGATCCATATGACGACATTTATGAAGCATTTGTGTGACGCTTAGACATCAATATATATTATTATATTATATGACATAAAATGAAACGATAAATGTTTACTTGGGTGGCTAGCACTTGCATGAGTGAAAAATAATTTTCCTAATGATTTACCTCTGCTCATAGACACACATTTTTTTAGTGCAATGATTTATGTTGCTCATCAGAATTAGCTGAATTACGCTCAAACTCGGAGAAACACTTGGATTAGACATTGAATTATGAAATCACTTGAACGAATTTTTACAGATTGTGTAGTTTGGGTCGTTTTTATGAGTGAACTATGACCTAAAGCTCGACTGATACATTCAAAGACTAAATTGACAGATATCTAAAGACGGAAACGAACAATTTTGTTACGTGTTTGATATTTTGACCAAAGTTTAAAGAAGATAAAAACGATCCTGCAACAACAACCATGAAACTTTTTTTACACTCGCAAAAACACTATTGCATTACTATTAATTACAAACTATAATATAATCTAGAATTATTAAATCTTGTGAATTTGTTTACATGTCTGAGTACAATGAAACAGTTTTGCAGCCGCTTATGAAAGGTGATTTTGTAAAACTGTCTGTGCTATATCGAGTTTTCGATATTCTTTTCCGAGTATGTACCTGAACGAACGCACGACATTCAAAATCAGAAGTCCATATTTTTTGACAGATAAAATGATCATATCCTTTATATTAATATACCAAGGGCTTTTTTTAACAAATCATCGTTTAATCACTCTGATATCGAACAATTTTTCAAAATTGATAAATTGAATTGAATTCGATTGACGATCGTGGTGTGAAAATTTTTTTTGTGCAATTTACACTGTCTATATCCGAGTGATTACGCGTAAGTGTTTTGTAATTAATATGCACGTTTCAAAGTTGTTCCAAGACGATGAAGTACGTGTGATGAAATACAATGCATAATCTCGACGGATTTGCATAAACGGTATGCTTTTGCACGTTTATGAATTGTATTTGCCACGTATTCGTGGTTAACGCGCGTTATGTCCGCTGAACGTGTTTTTTGTGCAAATAAAGTATACGTGAAGAATCTCATCTCTGAAATGATTTCTCGTTTGACCAAGTATTTTTCTACACTTTTTGTTTTGTCTCTTCTCTTTTTTCTTCTCGCTCCTCCCTCTTTGCGTTAGTTCTTTCATATGTACAGATTCAATTTTGATCTCCCTGTATCCTAATGATTTGTTCTAAGTATTGTTATTAATTAATGATCTTTAGTTAATTCGTTGCCAATTCGAATTGAGTTACGATGATAATCATGCGATTGCAAAATGCTTGTACAATTTTGGATTCGATTTGAACATGAACAATTAGTTTTGTATGACTCGTTGTGACCAAACTGTTAACAATTGTATTGAAAATGAAGTAACCCAATTGCTTTTACACTAATTTTACAATAATCATCTTAGCCTTAACCGATTGTGTCCCAGCTCATTGTTGAATCATCAAGATCAACTTTGTTCGTTCGTTGAGAAATAGCAATATATCTTGCAACGCATATATATCAGTCTTATGCAATTTTATTATTTTCCTTCTTATCGAATTTTTGACGACGATGAATCATTCGTGTTAAACAAATGTCGAAACGTTTGCCCAACATGAATGATTCATTTCGCAAACTTTGACTAAACAAAGTGTAATTAACAAAACTTGACAATTAAAATTAAACAAAAAACTTATAAGTAAATGAGGAGCAACGTAAGCAAGAGTTTGGAACAATTTTCAGATCCCAGGATATCTCGAGGAGCGCTTCCGAAGAAAAAAAGGAGAAAACCTTCATACGTGATAACAATGGTATTTCAGCCTGCTACTAATTCTTACTTTACAAAATCCCAACTATGCAAAGATTAGAAACAAGAAGAAGAAAGATTTAATAATGAAAAATACAAGTTAATTTAAGGGTCAGCATTTTGTTGGCAGCTGGCTGCCGCGTCATGAAACGGAAATGGTGCTTAGCAAAATTTCATCACTTCTGTGCTGATAATAATTCTAATAATCAAATCGATTGGAAATCAGTCGAGATCCAATTTCGACGTCGTTGAAAACGTGAAAATTCAAACAACCTCTGCTTTCTCGCGGTAAATTGTGATTTTTGTATTCGATTACGATTGTAAGTTTTCAAGAAATAACAATTGTGAACAATTGAAAAGACAATCTCCTTTTGAGGTAACCGTGCAAACGATATATAATGTTAATGATTATATATCAATGGTACAAAGCACAACGTTCAAGTTGAATCTATTCAAAAATGATCAATACAAAAACAATTGAGAAATTTGGAGACTGATCTATCCAGCGGAAAGTATAATAATAATTATTATTATCATTTTGAGATCCCAATCGTTATTATTTTTTCATTAGTGGTTCTTTGTTACTTGCTTTCACTCAACAAACTATTTTCATGAAGAAAATAAGTTTATCATTAAGATTTGTACGGAAGTCTATGTGGATTTACAATTGTTGAATAGAATAAAAAATTTGATTTATAGCTTGGTTGTTTATTATTCATATTTACATTATTTACAATTTTTATTTTATCAAACAATACAACTTAAGTCAACTTATGAGTCCATTTCGCCGTTATCTTTGGAATTCGAATCAATCTCAATTTTTTTCGACTTTTTCATAACGGGTTCTGAAAATTAAACACGTTATTAGAAAATTTATTATACTTCAATTGTAATAATTCTTTATCTGCTGAAATTTGAATAGAATTTACCTTCGTGAAAATGTTTAGCTGTTCTCTTTCTGATTTCGTCGACATCTTCTTCGGTTTGAGCCCATTCGAGTACCAAACGACGACCGTAAAGGTGAGTACTTTGGCACAGTGCTTTAAACGCCACCTAAAAAACGAAATGTAAAGTTAAGTTCATCATTTTATAATAGTCGAATACTTTTTTCATTGTTAAATATAACTTATCACATACCTTAGCATCTTTTTTAGTGTAATATTCAACAAAACCAAAACCTCTGTGATTACCGGTGCCAGCCATTTTTTTAGGTAATCGTACACCTTTCAATTGCCCATAAGTCCTAAGTAAAAGAAAAACATGTATAAGATGCAATGTTCACATCAAATATTCTTTAGAAATAAACTGTCAAACTCATACTTGAAAATTTCCTCGATTTCCTTGACTTTTGCCTGGAAAGGAATATTTCGAACAAGAATTCTCGTACTGGTTTGAGGAGTAATTTTCGTGGATTTCCTTGACGTCTTGACATCAGTTCTGAAATTAAAAAAAAACAGCACAACTAATAAAAAAGGGTTCATATTAATTATTAAAAAGATAAATGAACAATTATCAACATACTGTAACGTTCTTTCAGATCGTTTCAATTCCAAAGTTTTGCCATCAAGTGTTGTTAGTTGCAGTTCTTTCAAAGCTTTGTCCGCATCCATCTTTAGTTTATATCTTATGAACCCATAGCCCATTGATAATTTTTGTCCCGGATTCTGAGGGTCTTTTTTTGTCGCGATGTTCACGTAATGTAACTTCCCAACTTTTCCAAAATGCTATTCAAGAATGAAAAACAATTATAATCGAACAGTAAAAACATGGTATTTAAAATTGTACCATTCTTGTTGTACCTTTTTCAATTGTTCTTCTGTAGTTGCAAAGTTGAGGTTTTTCACAAACAGCGTTGTATCAGGTTCAGGTTCATCATCGTCCTCGTCGTCTTCTTCAGTTTCCTTTTCTTCATCTTCATTTTCTTTGACTTCTGTTATTTTATTTACCATAGTCCGTTTTTCTGCAGGACCTGTAAAAGCATCTTCAGGTGCCCACTCCAAATACAGTGGCAAATATTTAAACCTCGTGTAGGCCAATTTTTTCAAAGCTTTTTGAGCTTCTGATGGTTCAACATATTCAATCAAAGCTATAACCAAAAATTAAAATTAAATAACACTCATTATTAGATAATTAAAGAAATTAGATAATTAAATTAAACAATCAGAAGTACGATCAATATATACCTGTGATTCCAGAAGGTGGCATAACGACTCGTGCTAAAACTCCAAACTTTGCAAACAAATCACGAATTTCCTCGACCTTGGTTTCGTTTGGTAAATTTTTAGCAATAATTACTGTTTTGGATCGTTTTACTGATGGCTATTGAACAAATGAGAATGTTAATTAATTTTTGATTTGAGATAATTTGTATAATTTTAATAATTAATGATATTGTATTTACCTGGTTGAAAGCATTTAAACAAACACCATTATCTTCTAAAAATTTACGCGTTTTTTCAACCAGTTGTGTTTCACCCAGAGCTAACCTTACAGCGACACTTGGACCTGTTGAGGTATCTTTCAAAACCTAAAAAGGAACAAACGAAGCGTCATTGAAGCAACTTGTTACGTTGATCTAAATATGAGAAAATTATTTTAAACAAACCTCTTCTTTTTCTATATTGTATGCAGAACTAATTGCATCAACAACTGCATTTTGACCTAAGAAAAGTGTGTTCCAGTTGTGGGATGAACCTGCAGTGGCTTTTTGCATCAATGCTTTTTTCTCTTTGTGGCTCAAACCATCTGCAACAATAATAACAACATTAGTAACAGAAGAAAATAAATGTCAGAATCTAATGTTTTATTTGTGACATAAAATTTGAACAGAATTTTATTTCGGAAGTTAAACAAATTCAATTCACCTTGTTGTAATAAATCTGCAGGGGTGACTTTGGTTTTTGCAGGAAGCAAATGCAATAATCGTCCCTGAAAACTTGTCCCGTCTAAAGCACTATGTGCTGCCACAGCATGTTCTGGCATCAAAAATGTTACCGTTCCAAACCCTTTTATTTTTCTCGTGTCTTTATCAACTGGTAAATTAATCTCTGTCACAGGACCTACGAATCATAAAAAATTAATATCACAGAAAAATCAAAAAGTTCGCAATAAAAAGTCAATTTACCATATTTTTCAAACAGATTTTTTTAAATCGTCTTCGTTAGTTGAGTACGGCAAATTCCGAAAATAGATGCACCCAGATTCCGCAATGCTTTCTTCGTCTTTCAAATTCTCTTCCTGTTTTTTGTATTTAATTTTGCTTGGCTCTTCAGTGTCTTTATTATTTTCGACCTTTTTATCTTCATATTTCATTACAAAGATTTGTTTTCCATCTGCAACAAAAATGATGTTGTAATAAAAAGCAAAGAAAAAATTATAAATACAACGAAGTAGCAATTTAATGGAATATGTGAAAAATAAAGAGGAAATTATTTACCAAGAAAACTTTTGTGCTTATTTAAAGCTTGTTTCATGTGTCGTTCAAGTTTGAAGCCAACAAATGCGATTCCTTTGACGTTTCTTGGAACACGAATGGATTTTGGTTTTAACGGTTTGAAAAATTGTTTTACATGTTTTTTCTTGTGATTGTATGCCAAACCACTGATTTTAACTGTAAAAAACTTTTCATCTCCATGAGTTTTCTTAGCCGAAATAGGAGCAACATTTTCTTCCCCCGACGTTGATTTTTTTTTCAACATCTGCATATACTCTAAATCCGAAATTGGCATTTCTGCAATTTTTGGTTTTTCTTTTTCTTCATTTTCTTCCCCGCCATCTGCTTTTTCTTCTTCACTGCTCTCGCTGTTACTTTCTTCACTGTCATCTTTAGTTTCCGCAGATAACAAAATATCATTATTCCACACACTTTTGAGTTCTCCATGTTTAGTTTTTGTTTCCAAAAATTCTTGAAACAGAGGGTCGTCTTTATGCTGCAACATTTTTTATCATTTTAGTTAAAGTTATAATATACCAATAAGAGTTTAAATCGTTTAAAAAATATAGCACTTACCTTTTTTAATGCATCTTTGACTTTGTCATTGGTATCGTTTTCTTTTTTCGATTTACTCTTTTCT